>KB669681.1:37489-206347 GCA_000349105.1 Anopheles epiroticus
CTCTCTCTCTCTCTCTCTCTCTCTCTCTCTCTCTCTCTCTCCCTCTCCCTCTCTTTCTCACCTTGTAGCTTTTTTTGAGTTTATATTTAATCCGAATTAACGATATAAAACATCATAAACCGGTGGCCGACATCCATCCCAATCCAGCCCTGCCCACGTAAGTAGTTCCCCAAAAGTTGATTGGCCGGAATCAGAATAAGTAGCGCGTCTGGAGGTGACTTTTGTTGTCAGGCCCCAAGGTTTTACTATATTTCGGCTGGGATTAAAGTTGTTTTTTCCCTTTTGCGCCCCCTGCAAATGTCACTAAAAACATTCTAGGGAGTGTTGTGAGCTCATGCTATGAATATTTACTAGCCAGTACAGGATAGAAAGTGTAAGCCGCAAGCTACTAGAATTCTTTGCTGCATAATTAGCCAGAAAGTGCGTCTGTTTTGCCCGGACGATTTGGAATGTAAACCGTTCGTAGCCGAACCTCTGAAACACATGTTTACGATAGGAATGTGAGGAATTTTTGGTTTTCATTAGAAATGACCACCTTCACTCGTCCGTGTTACTTCAGTAGATTTAAGTAACACAACTTCTCTTCTCCATTGCAACTGTCTCAGTCCAATCTCACCCTAATCACCTAAAATTCCAATCGACCATTCAATTACGGTGCCGTCAAAATCACAAACACATTTATTATTCATCTTGCTACCACTTCCAATTCCAACACCTATTCATCATCCATCACTCATCGATAAACAACTTGCCTGCACCAATCAAGGATACCTACGGGAGCTTACCTGGTGGAGAAGACGTATTAATAGCGCTTAAAAATGTTCCCTTCCTCTTTCTACAATCGACCCTTTCCTAATTGCTTCGCTCCGGATCTTCCCTGGCTCACGATCCTGTTGTCCGTATTCTGCATAAATGGTTCCTTCCACCCTTGGCGCTCATCGACAGGTAGCGTTGGGCAGACGCATCGGCCTATACCGGTTCTGTGGCGATATCGGACGAGGCAACTTCTCGCGTGTCAAGCTCGCAGTTCATCAATTAACCAAAGGTGATTATTTCATTTGTAGTTTCCCCCACGGTGCGCGCGATGAAGCGCCTCGATATGAGCGTTCTTCCCTTTCAAAAAACTAACGAAAATCATTAGCCCGCATCAAGGCATTGGACGAGGATGTGCTGCCACAGGGAAAGGATAATGAAAACGTCCCTGGATGAACGCCATAATAGTGATTTAACATGAAAGGAGCGGATTTCCCGAGCACGCTTCTCACGTATTCCTTCACTTTATTTCTTTCTTTCTTTTATCGCTACTGTTACGATCCGTCGGCATATGGCTCAATTTTGGTGGGATCCTGTACGGTGATAATGCAGATAAAGTCGCTATCAAGGTAGTGGACACCAGTCGCTTAGATGCTAAGGCGCTTCGCATGTTGTCGCGCGAAGTAAGCACGCTCGAGTGTGTCTATCATCCATTTATTTTAAGGTAAGCTCTTCATACGCTCTTCTCCTATCGGGGCGTCCTGTAAGTGGCTAACTGACGCGCAATTTCCGCCCCCCCCCCTCCCTATTCCCTAACCACAGACTGTTCGAAGTGATAGAAACATTGGGAAAAATTCATCTCATCAGCGAGTGGGTGCAAGGCGGCGAGCTATACAATCGCATCACGGAGGTCGGCCCGCTTAAGGAACCGCACGCTGCACTGCTTTTCCAACAACTGTTACTGGCTGTGAAGCATCTGGTACGATGGAAATAAATTGATTAAAACGTGTCCTCAACCGGTGAACTAATCAACATCAAATGGGTGTCTTTCTCTTTGCAGCATAGTTTAGGTTTCGTGCATCGTGATATCAAGGCGGAGAATGTGCTACTGGTGAGTGAACAACGCATAAAACTGGCCGACTTTGGCTTCAGCACACAGCTGGTCAATGGTCCCTGGCAGCATTTGGACACGTTCTGTGGTTCGCCTCCGTACGCAGCGCCGGAGCTGTTCAGCGACGACCACTACATTGGAGGTCCGGTCGATATCTGGGCCCTCGGAATACTGCTCTACTTTATGCTGGAGGGCTGTATGCCTTTCAAGGCTCCAACGGTGCCACTACTAAGGACGGCCGTACTGAAGGGCGAGTTTGTCATCTCCACCAGCCTGAGTGTACCATGCTGTCGCGTTATTCGTAAGTCGAGCGTATCGGATCTGTCTGCATGTATCTGCCTAACGTTTCTTCGTTTTCTAGAGCGTATCCTGGTGCATACTCCATCCCGACGGCCTACAATCGAGCAGCTGCTGGATTGCCAATGGTTCAGATACGCACAGGATCACGCCGGTCGTCTGGGACGATCGAATCAAAACCAAACCACCATCGGCCAAATTCGAAACCCCAACAATGTTCCTAGGCGGAGGCGAAAGAAACTGTTCTGGTTTTTTGCGCCTCGCGATCGCCTCTCCTCACCCGAGTCAAACACATCCAGTCGTGATAACAACCTAAGTGCTGCCAACAACAATCAGCATCGCCATCATCATCACCATCATCAGCACAACCAACAGCGGCACCAGCCAATGTCCTCCTCCACTAAGTCATCGTCCTCGCGCGACGAACGGCTGGCCAACCCTCCGGAGATTCCCAACTTGCGTACGATCGCTTGCAGCACTAAACGGGCAGCAAGCGTGCTGGAGGAAAACTATCTACATCCACTGAAACCGGACCCGGCAGTCGCACCAAGCGGGGCGGACACTGCTTTCGGTACCGAGCACCATCTGCATCATTCCCATTATATCAAGGATCTATCCAACGATGTGTCAAATAATAATAATGTTAACAGTAACGCTAATGGTACGAGTACCTACACTAATCAGCTCCCCAGCACTGACAGCGATCCGGCTTCCGGTGCTAATGGGAGCCACAAGGAGACCGCCGGCAGCCAGGAACGTAAATCACGTCGATTTTCCTTTGGTCGTTCGCTGAAGAAACGCATCGGACCTATGGAGATGGTGTCGGCGGAAAGTCTCACCGGTCTGGATGGTGGATCGCGCCCCAATCGGGCAATGGATCTTCGCGAAAAGCTGCATCGCACGATCGACGACGAGCATGGTCGATTTGTGATGTACCCGACGACGGCCGTTTCTTCCGAGGGCAATCGGCATCTACATCCGCTCGAAGCGGAAACTCGCCGACTGATGAAAGCGCTCGGCATCACCGGTGACATGATAGCCCGAGCGGTAACGAATGGACCACGCAGTGACATTATCGGAGTGTACCGGATAATAATGCACCGCTTGCAGCGCGAGCAAACGAATGCCCGGTTAGCATCGACCAACGGAGGAGCCTACGAATTTCTCGAACTGAAATCCATCAACGGGACGACGACTTCTGGCTGCAGCTCTGGCCGCAGCGGACCGAAGGGTGACGCGGGGCGCAGTACTGTCAACAGTCGGCGACATATCGATCAGAACCGTGGAAGGATCTGTGCCATTCTTTAAAGATCTGCGGGAGGAGAGTTTTCTGCGCAGGTACCACCGCGCGCACTTTACCAATCATGTGATAATCCTCGTGGGATTAATTGGGTTCAGTTTAACTACTATACCTAAGATACTAAACCAACCTCGTGTAATGTATGTGTACTCTTTCCTACCCGTTGAATCCGACGGAACCGGGACTGGCATCCGATTACCCAAGCATCATTAGAAAAAAAAACACAAACTTTAGAAGATAGGTTCATATTTTTACAAAAAATTACATTGTTGGGGTTCTACCTGTAAACGCACCTGCTCTTATAGGACCTCATGCCCTCGCATCGTTTCGCGGTCAGATCGTCCCCGTGTAGCAAGGACTGATTATCATATTACGTGGTCAAATAAGTCTTGGTAGTCCATACCAAGACTGGCCTGACCTCGCTGGTCGAAATGCCAAGAAGAAGGAAAAGATGAAAAACATTGTTAATTGTTAGATATAGGGTAGTGTGGTTGCATTCCCGAGCTACTAAACCTCCCGCGTTTAGCTTCAGACACTACCTGGTGCAGCCAAATTGCGTGTCCCCATGTGTCTCTCTTTGTACCACTGAAGTATCGCTGGGAGTGCATGGAGGGCGTCTTAAACGTTTTATAAACCCCACAAAATCAACCAATATTTTGCAAGACAAACAAAAATACTGATCAATCGATGTTTTAGAGGGATACAACTGGCTCGGTGGCCTGTGCTCCTAATGTGTAGCTTTAAAATATTTATTTTTCCTAAACAAAACGAAAATCGTGGCAAGTTTAGGGTGAACGAAAAGACATACTGCATTGTTCCATATTCCTGCGAACCGCGCTAGGCTGTCGGATGCGGGAATTAAGTTCGTTGTTCTATCTGTTGATTTTATTTCTTCAAACGAATGATCAAATCATACAAAAAGCTGTAATCATAGGCAACATCGAAACAATTTTCTAATAGACATCGAAAACAGCATCATAAGGTCAAACCAGAAACAAATATATATCTATTTCAAATACAACTTGATGTTTTATCCCGTTTGCATTCATTGTTCGATTTTAATGTTATATTCGGAATCTATTTTTCATTGCATTTTCGAAGGATCTTGGGAAAAAGGAAAAATTTCCGAAAATCGTTAATTCTTGTCCACTTTTCCGCGCTCGTTGCTCATTGTACATTTGTTTTTCTGTGACTGACATGCGCGAGCTGTCAACACAACCTGTCAATGTGCTGTCAACGATCGGAGCTGCTTTCTCGAAAAAAAAACTTGTAATTTTGCTAAGTTGAAACAGGAAAAGTGCGACATTTTGGTACAGTTTTATTTGCATTTTACAACCATTTACAGTGTTTTGCATATTATAGAAGCTATTGCAATCCTGTGCGACAAACAGCATACACCCGTTCATTCGTTAGTTATCGCCTGTAGTCATCGTCCCATCTCGTTGTCGTTTTGTTGCCTTCGCAATCATTAGTCACGTCAAAATATTTCCTTATTTTCATTTTTCCCTTTTATCGTGCTTTACTTTCTCTGGTTCGGGTGCTTTATCGGAACTGACCAGAAAGTGTAGCGAAATACAGTATCGGGCCAAGCAAGTTAACATCTGAGCAAAGCGGGTATCGTTTTTGCGTGCTTTTGTCGACTGGTCGCGCATCCGATTGGAAGTAAATATCGTGATCTCATCGTCATCCAGCAATTCTTCGTGCAAGGGCCAGACACCAGAAACCAGCGTACCTGTCCCCAAGATTTCTGTTGCGTGTGTACCTCAGTTAGTGTGGTTGTTGGTGCGTGTGTAAGCGTGTGTTTAGCTAATCATCAGTCTTCGGGCGAACGAGTCTGTGATACGGAAGTGACGCATTCAGTATGGTGAGTACACATAGTAAGGGCAGGGCGGGGCGCATTCACGAAAGTCACCCCGAATGTGCGCCTGATATCACGATATCGCTGCTGCACATTTGTCCGTCCAAGTTATCTATTTATGTTTTGATCGCTTTTTTGCTAACCATGTTGGAACACCTTTTGAACCAAAATCTTTGAAGACGGATCAACAAATGGATTGCGCTCTCGATCTGATGCGGCGTCTTCCACCCCAACAGATCGAAAAGAACCTAATCGATCTGATCGACCTGGCGCCGGCCCTGTGCGAGGATCTGCTGACATCCGTTGATCAGCCGCTGAAGATAGCAAAGGATAAGGAAACGGGCAAGGACTACCTGCTGTGTGATTACAATCGTGACGGCGACTCGTACCGTTCGCCCTGGTCCAACACCTACGATCCACCGTTGGAGGATGGATCGATGCCATCGGAGCGGCTACGCAAACTGGAGGTTGAGGCGAATCATGCCTTCGACCAGTACCGCGAGATGTACTACGAGGGCGGCGTCTCGTCGGCGTACCTGTGGGATCTTGATCACGGGTTCGCCGGGGTGATTCTGATCAAAAAGGCCGGCGAGGGCAACCAGAAGACGAAGGGCTGCTGGGACTCGATTCACGTGGTCGAGGTGCAGGAGAAAAGCTCCGGTCGGACAGCGCACTACAAGCTAACGTCGACCGCCATGCTGTGGCTGCAGACCAACAAACAGGGCTCCGGAACGATCAACCTTGGTGGTAGCCTCACCAGACAGGTAAGCGACGTCATTCGGATAGCACAACATTGAAATGCGCGCCCCCGATTCGCTTGTGTTGCCGAAGCGCTGCGCAAGTTAAATTTAAACTGCTTGCTCGAGTGAACGAACCTTAAGTGTGATAGGCGCCTAATAGCAGTGGCATCATCAACACCCATTGTCGCAAGATGCGAAGAGACGAAACAAAAGAAAGAGAGAGCGAAAGAGTGGATATGTATGTGTGTGTATAACGTCTTGACTGTTTTCTTTCGCAGCATCTTGAAGTGCGTGAAGCGTATGCCGCTGATAAAGCTTTTGTCATTACTCGCATTAGAGGTGTTTGATTATTCATAAGGCACGAGTTTGCTTTCACTTTTTGTGGATGTGATACATTTAGTTGTGCGTTAGGGTGATGCATTTTTCTTTTTTTATTGCCATAGGCGCATCTGTACCGCTCTAAGCACTGAAATATGTATTGCACAATTTAGTAATGAACATTTTTGCTCTCGTTTCAGATCGAACAGGATGCGCCCGTAAGTGAATCGAGCCCTCATATTGCAAACATTGGGCGTATCGTCGAGGACATGGAGAACAAAATACGTAACACGCTAAACGAGATCTACTTCGGCAAAACGAAGGACATCGTCAATGGACTGCGAAGTATTCAGTCGCTGGCCGACACGAACCAGCAGGCGACGATGAAGAAGGATCTAGCAGCAGCACTGCTACGACGAACTGGCAAGAGCGAGAACTGAGCCAGCCAATCAGTCGGTCGTCCTCTGCACCCTGCCCACTACTGCTCGACAAACTCCAGCAGTATCCGCAGCCACCACCACCACCACCACCACCACCAACAGCATTATCATTATCATCATCATCATAGTCGTCATCATCGCTTCCACCAAGGCACTCCCTTCGTCAAGCATAATGCTTTTGCCTGTTAATTTACCAAACGGTGGTAAAAATCGCATCTTTTTAGGATAGAAACGTACGAAACAAACATTGCACAATCCAGCAAAGTATTCGAGGCAAAGAGATGTGACCTTATGCGTCGAGAAATGTTCGCTGTTCGCAGTCCGAACAAAGTGTAGGGAGTACGGAGGCCGTTCAAACAACAGGGTCTGGACTTGGAACGATTTATGACGACAACTCTAGGAAGGTAGAGCCAACAAATACTTCTTACATTTGGTTTGGGAAAGGTTAAAAAGCGTGGAAAGAGATGCTACAGCGTTAGACAGAAGAATCGTTTAGAGAATCGTCCCCTATTGTCGCCTTGCCTGCCCAATTTACCGCAATTAGCGCAGGTTACTGAATAGCTTAAATCAAACGAAGGGACGGCAACTACCATCCGTTGAAATAAGATGCCACGTGCACGTTGATTTTTTCATGGTTGCAAATAGGAAACAGATGCATTACACGAATAGACGAATATTTCACGTTTCATTCTATCCGTTCAATTGAAGGATGATGTTCAACATCTCCAAGCAAGAGAAAAGATTATCGATCATGTAGTGCTCTTTCTGTAGCCCGCAATTGTTCCGCATCTCCCATCTTATTTATCCGTCTTTTTCCTTTTTCGTTTTAATTTCGCGTGCGTCAACCTCCCCATTATGCGTAGTTTATAATTTTTGCATCCATGAAGTAGTTGATCAATGAAGGACACGGGCAAGATTTTCATAACGGCTGATCACATTTCCTCCGTCTCTGATCTTTATTGTAGAGTTCTTTCGTTCCTCTATGAAAAGCGTGGAAAAGGCGCATAGCAAAGCAAAACAATTTACAACAATTAAACGTGAAAACACGTCTTGGCGTCCGTGGCAGGAAAACTAGCACAGGATAAAGTGGGTGGCGATAGCTGCAAACGGAGGGGCCCGGGGAAATAATTTTTATATTTAAACGAAATGTGCAAATGTACGAAATAGAAAGGTTCACGCGACAAAACAAATATAATTAAATTCAAAACCAACTGAATGCGCCTGGTGAATGAGTGAGCAAGTAGTGATGCTCATATATATCCGAATGGTTCAAAATTACGAAAGAGACATGTGGCTGTGTGGAATTTCCCGTGGATTCCTCGTGTTGTCATCCATGCGATGTTTTGAGGAGCTTTTCACTGAAGAATACAATTTTCCTTTTTGTTGTTCACTATGGTCGCTTCCTTGTCCAATATCAACGCAGTATATAAATAGATTTTCCAATAATAGATTTTAGGCACTAGGTATATGTTTAATTGACAAAACCCTCAAAATACCTTTTAACAACTATTGAATGCCATTGCCTACCTAATTATTTAATTGTTCATAAAAACTATTTTTACAAAAACGTCATCAACGAAGACATTGGTCGCGCTCACTGTGCAATGTTCAGTCATTCTGGGTGGCAAAGAAATCTGGGCATTTTTCGCTGCTTTTCGCTGTTGTTTTGTTGTGCGTATTGTGCCTCTATTGTGTTGCTTTTTTACGTGTAAGATGGCCCTTCTTCTTGTGCAGCCAATGCGGACCAATGTGAATAGATTGTCGCTGTCGTGCGCTAATTGATTACCATCTAGGCAATTGCACTCTGCTGTGTGTGCCGATCTGGAGGGCGAAGAAAGTGTGTACCCTGGAATGGTTGCAAGTAGATGGAGTATGTACGATCCAGTTCATGTAAGTACTAATGTTTCCCATGTACGTCTTCGTATTTCGGCATAACTCCTAGATGAAATAGTAACCGGTGCAGCATCCCACGATCAAAGCCATACTCCCTGCTGCCCGTGTACGATTTTTAGGGCGATCAACCAGGTCGCATTCGACAATTGAGCTTGCTCACTCAAGCAGAATGACATTTCAGCCGTCAGTCGTGTACGAAGTGGAGCTCCAGATAAAAAATCATCATCCGGCCAACATTTTCTTGCCCGTTTCATCTGCATAAATCTTCTAGCGGGTGCCACTTTGCTTCGTGCCGTTGGCAAACTTCATTTAAATTTGGCATCGAGTGTTAGACACTTGGAAGAAAAGATACGTTTCCTGGCTCACAATTGTGATATGAAAGGAATGGTTACATCGCGATTAGCACGACCGTATAACTCTTCTCGAATATGAAATCACGTCCCACAGATTGTGCAAAACCTGTCCAAAACAATATTTATTGTTAAAAATATCTACAAGATACAGGATAAATATTGTCTCTTGAATCGTATGAAGCATGCGTAGTCTGACATTCCAAGAAGATTTCACTACACTTTCCCCACAGTGGGAGGGATTGGTATGCGGCCGCCCAGTAATTGAGACGCTGCTCATTGCCCGATCGTGCATTTAAACTCTTTCGGGGCGTTCAATCGTATCGCCCACATCACCTTTCATCATATTGCCAAAGGTAGTGTGCATCAATTGGTGTCCAACGCTTTCTATGCTGCTAATTGAACAATGATCAATTACCACCCTGTAGGCTGCAACATGTTCTGCGTTCGCCTGTCTTTCAAGGCTACATCTTTTAAGTTTTGTATTTATACCATATCTTAAACAGCTCGCTTTTTTCTATTTTAGGACTGCGCTTGAACGACAGTAAAGGAAGCTACGATGAACTAATAAAGTAAAGTTGACAACAAGATTGTTTTCCACGAAAATGGCATCTAGCGAAAACAATAGCGACGATGGAGGTATGTTGCGCTGAAGGAAGTCAATGTTTGCATGAAATCGGTCTGAAAAGCTGTTCCATTTCTTTAGGACATAATGTATTTTCAGGGTTCTCGAGCTCGAACGGCAGCGCCCCGGAGTACGAACATCTGATGCAGTTTGAGTACCTCAAGACCAAATACCGGGATGTGGTATCACAGCTGAAAACGGTTTCGAACGAGAAGCAACGTTTGGAGCATGATTTCCAGCTGCTCAAGAAAGAATTAGAAGGCAAGGGTGATTTCTTTAACAGCACTTACCATGAATACAGTGGGCTGAAGCAGAAATACGACACGCTGCGTCATCGGTATGAGGAAATTACGAAAGATCCGGCCCACTACCTGAAAGTATGCGAAGAGCTAAAAAAAGAACGCAATAAGTACAAGGAGCTGCTGAAGGCGACAGAACTCGAGCTCGAAACTGTGTTGTCCGAGCGTGGCAGTGTGCTGAAGGAAAACCAGAAGCTGTACGACAAAAACGAAGCATTGGAACGGGAAGTGCAGGGAAAATTAAAAGAATGTGTGGCATTGAAGGAAAAAATTGAGCTGTTAAAAACTCGTCAAGAGTACCAGCAGCTATCAAACGAGAGTAGCTGGAGCAAGGAGCTGTCGGACAGCAAGGATAAGTTCAGTATTGTATCGGAAAACTTGGAATCGGCCAATCAAGAGATTGAACGTCTGAAGAAAGCACTCGACAAAGCAAAGGCGGAAATAGCAAAAGCCGTGCACGACACTGAGGTAGCCAAGCAGCGAAGGGATTGGGCGATATCGGAAAGGGAAAAGATTGTCCAGGAACGCGACAGTGTTCGCAATCTGTGTGATGAAATTCGCAAAGAGCGTGATACTGCCACGTCGAAGCTGCTGGCAGCGATACGGGACAAAGATGATGCGCACAAAAAGATCGAACTGCTCACCGATCAGTTGGAACAAGTGACACGTGACAGTATTAACAATAATGCCACTACGGGTGGCCAAAATTCATCCAACATACAGGGTGGTGCCCAGTCGCAGTCAAATGGGCCGGGCACTGGGACACCAACTACACCGAACGCCTCGCTGGTGTCGATGAACAATAGTAACAGTCATCGGAATTCGCACTACAGCAGTTTCAGCTCGATCTATAATCTAGAATCGTTGCAGCAGTATGACGTGGAGATGGTGGAGATTGACACATCGCCTCTGTTGAACAATTCATCCGACTGGGGTCTCACGATCAGTGGGGATCTCGACCACAGTTACGGCAGCGATCATAGCAACACGAAGAATCTCTGCGGCCCGTACGTGGCTGCCGTGGAGCACGACTCAATATTTGCCGGCAAGCTCAAACCCAATGATATCATATGCCAGATCAACAACCACGATTGCAGTACGTTCTCTAGGCGAATGATCTATCGTACGATCCGGAACAGTGTGCCGCAGTGCATTATTACGGTAAAGCGTCCTACCAAGCGTTTGCTGCCGGTACAAATTCCCTTCACTAGCACGAACCGCAATCATGGTTTGTGCCTCGAGCTCGGTTTGTACATAGCAAAGCTGGAGCCGAACTCGATCGCGGCAAAGGATGGACGACTGGCAGTGGGTGATCGTATTTTATCCATCAACAATAAGCCGATGGAGAGCATTAAGAACATTAACGATGTGCATGCGTACATCAACGATATGCGCAACAGTAGCCTTAACTTGATAGTCATCAAGGAAATACCCGAAAGCCATCCAAGCTACGCGAGCTTTTATCAACCTCGGCTGAAGCATATACGGAACACTACCAGTTGCACACAGACGGACAATTCACTGTCGACGTTTGGCAGCCAGCACACCACGAATGCGAGTAGTGTGAACACGAGTGCCAACGCCATGACCACGATGAACCATCGCTTGAGTCTGGAGTTTGACAATAACAATCACTTCCTGCCGTCGGCGATGCCTTGCTCATCATATCAACCTTCCTCGAGCACACCAAACTCGGTTGCTGCAAGTACTCCATCATCCACGAAATCGGCCTCAAAGTTGACGGAATTCATTCAGAAGATTAAGGACAAAATGGCAATCAGCAATCACAGCAAGGAGGCGGGTGGTCCGGGTGGAAGCCAAGAGCACGATGCCATTGCCGCCCTCGATTCCGTGCTGGACAGTGATGAGCAGTCGCGGGATGGCAAGCGCTCGAAGCGTCGCAACAAAAACGATCCGCATCACCAATCGGAGGTACCGCGTGGTACCTGGCCTAGGGTCAACATGACAATGCACACCAACGAAACGCACCCAGGCACAATAGTGCAGAAAAAGAAGATAAGACCCCAGCTGACCATACCAAGGGGTGGCGATCTGGACAATAATAACTACTTCGCTGCTGTAATGAATGATGCCAACACGATTCCCACCACCTACCAGCCGAACCCGGCATCTGGAGGACCGCTCTCGCCGGGAGGCGTGTCTGGCGGTGGTGGTCTATCAAGCGCCGGTGGAACTAGTAGCAACGGTGGAGGTGGGGTGGTTAGTATGGTTGGATCTGCTACCCCTTCTGGACAAGGGACGCTTCCCAGTGCGAGCAAACGCAATTCGAACCCCGTTATGCCAATGGATATTAACCGTCTTCTTGCCTTAAAATACGGGGATGCATCTGTCGGAATGGTTAGTGGTGGTCCCGGCGCCGGAGGAAACGCAGGCGTGTCGACTATGGGCAAATCCGGTGCACTGTTTCCTCGGTCATCGACGTACGACGATCGGCATCACGAAGGTGGTGGATTGAATCTGAACAAGCATCGATACAGCTTGAACCTTTCGGGGTTGGGTAAACAACAGATGCAGCTACAGCAGCAACTCATGCTAGCTCCCCATCAGCAGCAAAACTCTCTCGATTTCATTCCAATCCCATCCTCTTCATCGCAGAAGAGTAACCACTCGATCGATTCGGCAAGTACTCCACATTCTTTGTCCAAAAGCCCTCCAACCTACTATCCCGGTACGGCCGGTTCACTTGGCCTCCCTACATCGAAGACAACTGAATTTTTCATGACGTCAAAGATCACAAAATCGTTGTCCAAATATTCGAGCGACAACGAGAGCATCGACACGGAAACACTTTCCCTCGGTGGAGGGATGGGTATTATGCATGGACCCGGGACAACAATGAGCGCGTTGTCGACAAACATGGGTCCTGCGAGTGTTGGTGGCAATCAGGGAATCATTACCACTAGCGTTGGGCCGGGAAATACAAATACTCTACCGCTGACCCATATGCGCAAGCAGTTGATGGGAAATAGTGGCTCTGGAGGTGGTGGAGGATCATCTTCAAATCGAAGTGGCACTACCCTACATCCAGCGGCAACGGCTGGTTATGGAGCCACTATTTTCCCTAGTTCCTACCCGCATCCCTTTATGCGCAATCATCACCAACCGGGAGGAGGAAACAGTGCTAGCGTTGTTGGTGGTGGTGGTGTCAGTGGTAACACTGCAAACGACGCGTTGCTCAGTTATCCGGCAGGTGCTAGCGGCGGGGGAAGTGGTGTAAAGGGACCGGCCACAATCGGACATCATTCGCATGGTGCTTCTATGGACTATTCGTATCGGTACAGCCAGATACAGTCGTCCAAAGAGGACGTTCCTATATCCGGGTACGCAGGTGGCTACGAAGGGGGCACGTTTCCTAGAAACAAAAGTCACCTGACGAGCAACAGTAACCATCATCACCATCACCATCATCATCACCAAGGAGGCTTTCGGATTCCCTCGAACCAAAGCGTAACCAGCCGGGGCAGTGGAATCAAGATAAGCAATGGATCGATCGATTGCAGCAGCTCCGAGCGAGCTTCTCCGATTCCAACGTTCGACGTGCAGGTGCTGAAACCGGGGCACGCTCCGTCCGGGGGTGGTGGTGCAGGCTCTAACAAACGAAGCTCTCTGCAAGACTATGGTCACTCCAAACCGAACGTGGGTGAGCTGCGGCTTGTACAAATCGATAAAAGTGAAATGTCGCTTGGAATTAAGATTTTTTGCCGACGTAACGGAGGCGGAGTATTTGTGTCAAATGTTGGCGAAAACAGCCTGGCCAGCAAGGTCGGTTTGCACATAGGTGATC
The DNA here is from genome assembly GCA_000349105.1 of Anopheles epiroticus. Lineage (NCBI taxonomy): Eukaryota > Metazoa > Arthropoda > Insecta > Diptera > Culicidae > Anopheles > Anopheles epiroticus. The sequence continues at coordinate 51,279 of KB669681.1, forward strand.
AGCTGCTGGAGGTTTGCGGCATCAATCTACGCAAAGCAACGTACGAACTAGCTGCGCATGTGCTGCGCCAGTGTGGCAACTCGATTACCATGCTAGTCCTTTACAATCCGGTAGTATACAGTAACCTCACCACCAGCGAAGATAATCTTGCTCGTTCGGGCTCTCCGACACCGCAGAACTCCCCGCGCTCGATGGGTCGCTCGCTCATTTCGGCGGTAAACACAACTGCCGTGAACTCTATGACCGGTGCAATGAGCGCTCCTAAAACGTCATCGCTTGTGAAAACGCAAGAGTTTAGTGACAGCCTGGAGCACCAACCGCAGCTTCATGATGATGAAGAAGACGGTTCCGTAGCCGTCGGAAGCTCCGGTGTACCGGGAAAAAGCAATATGTACAAGGAACAACCGCGCGAAATCTATATCGAGACGCGTAAAACCTCCAATTTGGGTATTACACTAGTCGGGGGAAATGCGTATGGCATTTTTGTTCATGGTGTACAGAAGGATTCGATTGCAGATCAGGCAGGACTGCTGGTGGGAGACCAGATACTGGAGTTTAACGGCACCGATATGCGTCGTTCGACGGCGGAACATGCAGCTCTCGAGATAGCAAAACCGGCCGACCATGTGAAGGTGCTGGTGCTGTACAACATTCAAAGTACGTAAAAGTCACACCTAATCCCATAACGATCATCATTACTGGATGTTGCTTTATTCTTTGCAGAGTTTAATCAGATCAAAGACAAACCTGGCGATGCACTGTACATCCGAGTCGGGTTTGATCGTAACTGCGATCAAGGAGACTCGGAGCTACCGTTTATGAAGGACGAGGTGCTGTTTGTTGACAACACTATGTTCGGCGGAATTCCTGGCAAATGGCGTGCCTGGAAATTGGACGAATATGGCCATAAGAGGCAATGCGGTATCATTCCCAACAAACTAAAGTCAGTGATGATATACGATACAGGCTAGGAGGATGAAAGGAGAATCATTCTTTGTATCTTGTACTTTTGACAGAGTGGAGGAAGAGTTGCGACTGCTCGGAGACCCAGGTGATGTTGATACGACGGCCCGTCGGGGATCTACTTCGGCTCGAAGATCGTTTTTCAAGCGCATCAAACCGCAACGAAGTTCTTCGCGTGATTCAAAGGAATTGGCCAGCTTCAGCAACACGCACCTGAGCCTGTATCTGGATTCGGGATCACTGTGCGATGATGGGTTGAGCAGCTACCAACGCGTTGAACGTTTGGAATGTAAGTATCTCGAGCGTGCCTCGCTACAAACTAAATAAAAAATTGGTTGGTCATTGAACCATTTTCTATAGATACCTATCGGCCGGTGATCATTTTGGGACCACTGTACGAATTTGTCATCGATAAGTTGTGCGTCGATTTCCCTGAAGACTTTGCGGTCCTCCAGGAAAGCCAGAAGAAATGCACCAAAGACGAGATGGAGCTGGCAATCCAGAACAACACGATCGCGGACTATAAGATGCGCAGCAATGGCATATTTGAGTACACGAGCATGCAAGCCGTGCGTGACAATAAGGTAATATGTGCTAGAGCATCGATAAAAAATTGCATATTAATTATTAACCACGTGTTTTACGGCTTTTACGGTTGCAGCAATGTCATTGCATATTGAATGTAAGCATGGCAGCGGTAGAACGTTTGCAACGCGCACAAATATACCCGATTGTGTTGCTGTTGCGCTTCAAATCGGCCAAGCAAATCAAGGAGATCAAAGACTCGCGCTACTCGACTGATAAAATCTCGGCCAAGGCAGCCAAGGAAATGTATGAGCATACACTAAAGATGGAATCGGAATATCGGCAGTTTATCTCTGGTGAGTTTGGATTCAATACGATACAGATTCATAACGTTATTAACGGACATTTCCTCTGCAGGTGTCATATCGGGCGTAAATATTACCCACATGTGTACGCAGATTAAAGCAGCCGTCGATAGCGAACAGAAAAAGATCTTATGGGTGTCGATCCCTTCGCCGTTGTGACCATCCATGAGCTATCTTCGTCCCGACGAAGATGAACGATTGGCCTAATCCGATACGCGCAACAATAGCGTATGAACGAACAAACAAAAGTTAAGGTAAAGTATTCACAAAAAAAAACATCATTAAACCCCTCTTTCGAGTTTTCGATCCAAAAACTGAAACTACTAATGCAAACGGAATGTTAGTATAAGTACTGTGCAATATGTTTACATTATGAATGAAATGTCTTGGACAGGAGAATACGTACAGCGCAATTAGTTGTATAGGAAACATCCGCTTTCGGAAGAGATAGCGTCCCATAGATATTTAATGCAACACTTCATCACAAATTTTAGACAGTTGCGGCATGTGGTGTAAGAGATTGTGTCCGATTAGATTTTGTGAGACTAGGATTTGCTGATCATGGTGAAAGGATACTTAAACGACACGGTGATAGCTGTTCTTATCATTACATTTCATCACTATTTCGGCCTCTTTTTAAATAACAAAAAAAAATCTTATACAGAATCTCACACTTTTTCCAAGCTTCAGCATGTTACGAAACGAACGAACGAAACGTCGCATTTAAATAGAGCAACAAATGTCCTCCGGGTAGTTGAGATGCACTAGATGAGCATTATTTATCTACAAAATTCGATAAAACACACAATCGAGGCAGATTTTTTCCTACCGCTCAACCATCTACCGCTGTCGTTATTATGATTGTGGTTTTCAGAATGTTGTTTTCACGGTTACACAGTCATGTCAATTTGTGTTGTTCTTTTATGCATTGAACGTTAAAAAAATATGAATGGTACACATAAGTCTTCCAAACCATCTATTATTAGTATAGGACAAATTGAAATGCATTAGAATTGTTACGTTCCGAAAATATGAACGCATTTATTGATATATGAGTCGTGTACATTGAGCATTCAAATATCGCTGCACGTACTAAACGTTTAACGAAGTTACATTTCAAAACCACTGAAGGATAGTGTTGTTATCATTGGAAAATTTACCAACCTATTACAAACAGAGAACTATTGTATTGAAACGACTTTATGCAGCTCGTTTACTCTCGTCTGTTATGTCTTCCAGTTATTAACCGTTGATGAAAGTATTAGTTATAAAAATGTAAACTTTTAGTAGCAGCAACATCAATTATGTTCAGTATGAGTGTTTACTTAGTATACATCAAGAAATCAACCATATTCGTAGTAGTTTATCCGCAAGCTACAACGTTTTACTATTTCTTTTTTTATTTTCTTTGTTTGTGCTCAATATTTTTAATTTGCACAGGTCACAATATTTTACTACCTCAATCATTCAATCACATACAAATGACGAATGTGTTTTTTTTTTACTTTGAATAGGCACATGCATAACACTTGTCTGTTTTCATTCTCTTGTTTTTGTTTTGTGCTTTTCACAAATGTGTTGGTAGCGCATGTAGTATTTACATATTTTTATTGTTTTATTCGTTCGTTTAGTTCGTAGCATCACACATGATTATTCAATGTTTCATTTCTGTTACTTTGCTTCGTTTGAGTGTGCAAGCACTGCGCAATCATGCCCAAAAGGCATTCATGGTCGTAAACGTAAATTGGATGACCGAAGTTGGAAGAGATATTGTGAAAGGATGCAAGCAATATGTGGAGAAAGTAACACCAGAAGTGCTACTTCAAATGCTAGGGCCAAAAGGAGCTAGTTGGTTTTTCTTCTTGTGAAGTACGTAATTTAATCAAACGCGGAACAAAATCAATCAATGACCTAGTATCCTTTTAAATTTGGTAGAGTTTACAAATCCCGATATACAAGAATAGAAATCTTTATATATACGATTAACGATTGTTTATTAAACATATTAACATAAATATTATTATTATTATTATTATTATTATTATTATACTATTATATAAATCCATAAAAATTTTGAAACAAAACAACAATGTGTTCGATTGCTACATTTATTATATAATACGCTTCGTGTCGTGTTCTCTTACGAGTAACAACAGTATGTAGCAAAAAACAAATCTGTCCCAACGTATCCACACCCATCCAGAATTAGAGTTGGAAGGAGCGCGTGGCACACAATCACGACATGAGCAAAACAACGATAAAACAAATTTTCACACATTAATATCACTAGCCTTTGGAGACGCAGCTGGCATTGTTACAAGTGCAATCACACTTTCGCTTACACGGTTGCGCTTACTCAACATCAAGCTCTTTTGGCCGATACCACTCGTCGGTTGCATGTTCGTAAATGGCATTCTGCAGTTCATCCTCCACTAGCTCGATCGACTCCTTCGTCAGTGAACGCGGGCTCCGGGAGGTGACGCGGAAATCGAACGGCATATCGTAACACTTGCAGATGCAGCACGACGGAAACCGGAACCAGTCTGAAAAGATGCCACGGCACTCGTTGTGCGGATCGTAGGCGAGCAACCGGTGCAATCGATACTGCTGCTCGCAACGGCAACCCTCACGGCAGTACATTTGCTTCAACTCGTGCGTACACTTTTCCCAGTGTACGTACTGTTCAAAGGGATACAGGTTCAACAACGCCAGCACTTCTCCTCGCGTATTGTTGGCCCAGAACGGGGCAACTACCTCCTCCTTCACTGGACAGGCGTTACTAGAAACGACAAGTAATAGAGGAAGGCATTAATGAAAGCGTTTGGTAATGACAAATATTGGTACCTGCTTAAGAATTACTTACACTCCACGTCCGTTAACGACCGGTGGCTCTTTCTGGGCCGCATCCTGGAACAGCTGCCCTTCGGCATTGGCCGTCTTCTTGATCGACGTCGTACCTGCACCGCCCGCCACCGTTCCCGGGTGTGGTTTAATGCTTTCAAACCGTATTTTCTGCTGCTGCTGAACACTGTTGCTAGTCGGTATCGTTTCTGCTTGTATCAACGACTCTGACACCGTTTTGCTACTGCTCTGTGGTTCGGGCTTGTCTGCAGTAATGTCAACTGACACCAATGCTTCTGTATCTTGTCGATCATTGGGATAACTGCTGATCGTGGATTCAGTCTCGTCTGCCTTAACCCCACTCTCTGTGACAGCTGTATCCTTTGACCGATCGTCCAGCTCAACCTCCTCGGGTGTCTTGAAAGAGGCTATCTTCAGTGTGGAAGATATTTTAACAACCTTTTCCTCGGTGGGGAAGGACGTCTGCAGTGATTCGTTCGTTTCCAGTTTAGCCAACGATGACAGGGCATCCATATCGATAGTATTCGAAACGTCGGACAACTGCACGGAGCTCTTGTTGTTTGGGACCACTGCCGGCGAGGATACGTCAGCAACAGGTAAACTGCTGGTAACGGTAGGATGCTGTTCGGCTGTGCTCGCGACAGATGGGTTTGCTTCCTGCAGCTCCAATGTAGTCTGCGTAGAGGATGCATCTCTCGTTTCCTGTGCTACAGATACTGAAGCATCTTTTATCGGTGGAGGTGACTCCACGGTCGTGCTCGTCCTCGTACTGCTGGCGGTAGTCGTCGTAGGAGTACCCGTGGTAGAGATGTCGCTCGATTCTACGGTAGGAATCGATGTTGTCGCACTCGTTGTCGAGGTGGTGCTAGTGCTGGGCGTAGTAGTGGAAGTCGATCCCGTTGTCTTTGCCTGAGTCGGGCGGAAATGGGGCTCATTGAGCGGTATCTCATTGCTCTTATCCCGCGGATAGTGACCCTGTGTATCGTAGTGTGGGGCAGATGGTCGCAAATACTTCATCCGCTTTCCATCCCTTCCGCCAGCCGACCCAAAATGACCGGAGGGACGCGTATATCGCTCCGTTGCACGATCGATATCGTCAATGTCGATCTCGTTGTTTTCAAACTCCTCCTTCAGCACCGAAATGTGTCGCACATCTCCGTACATTCGACGCATAAGGCCCTGGTTTTCGTGTACAAACCGTCGAACGGCATGCCACGGGTAGGCAGAACCGGGTAGATTGCAGTACGCCTGCACGCTCAGATCGCAGGGAATGGTTTTTAACAGCTGTGATCTTCCCCGGCGGGATGCTCTGGTCGGATCGCAGGAAGACGCTGAATCGTACCCATAGCTCTCGGCTATCGACACGAGCGGCAATACAAGAAACAGCAACATGGTGGAGAGAATGCACCAGACCAGCAAACCACGTGTTTGCCACTGAAAAGAGAAATTGGAAATGAAATGTATTAAAATCTGCATAACTGGAGTGGCTGGAGTAAGTGCATCGATCAGCAAAATTGTGCAAAACTTTTCATTTGTGTGCTCAACGCTGATCTTAAAACCATGCGTTTTCCATCGACATGGGGGAGTCCCATAGTATCCATTTCATGGCTTCGCTTCTCACTGGTGTCTTGTTATCGGTTTGGCATCGCGAATGGTAGACTTTGTTATGGTCACTTTCACCTCGCCGTTTATGCCGAGCCACCGTGTCGCGATCACGTGATCAAACAAAGTTTTTTGGTGACGGCGCGTGACATACGCGAACACCACACTTGTTGGTGTCTAATCGAACAAAAACCGTCCTAGTTGCTGTTGGGGTACTTTTACTTTTCTGACCATTTCTGCGATACCACCTCCTATCTGTCAGTGGGAAGGTGTTAATGTAGACGATTTGGTTATGGAGAAGATGCAGAAGAGAAAAGTGAAAGGTTAAACTGAGTCACCTGCTTCGCAGTGATGATTGATTCGTTTTCGGGCAAATGAGAGCTTTGTTAGTTCTTGCAAACAACGAGCGTTTTGTGGAAGGATATGCAGCCAAGTCGTGTTATTTCAGCTTTTGCATAAGCTTTGTTACAATGAACCAATATTTACGCATCATTTATATAACGCGCCTTGTGATGACTACTGCCATTAAAGAAAGTTGGCAAACATTGCTCTCCCTATAATTACCCTCCCAAGTGTCTAGCAATGCTCCACTTTCACACAATTATGTAAACTCGTAGGCGATGCACTCTTTCCATTCTAAATTATGCATTCTAAGCAGCAGAATGGCTCATGTGCTCTATATACGCGCCATCTGCCATCTGCTTCTGCTGCACGAGGTAGCGGATTAAGGTCATGTTTTTATTGTTTCACAGTAAAAGGCCCTGCCATGAAAGATGCACCTTGCCTTCTTCGGCTTCGTTAGGATGCAAGTCACGTACGACTGCGTGTAACCCATATCCCCTGTGAGCGGCTGTAAATCGCTTGGAGCAGTATACACCTTATACGCGGAAAGGAAGTGGTCCGGGTGCTTAAGATATTTTCCACACGTATTTCGCGGACCAAATGCACGATTCAGTGACAAGCCGTATACACGTATCAGACCTGACAACAAACACGCTCGGCATGAACATCGCAGTGCTGCCTTTTTAATTAATTGAGCAGCAGACATTGCCGGTGGACGATGTCTTTTTTTTATCTAAAGACGTTGGCCGTCCACAAGCGTTCACAATATATATACATGCGCGCAAAAACTTTCACGCCATCGCCCGGCCGTGATCGGAATCGGCTTTGCACTTTCACGGTATTCACGAATCGGAAGCAAACCGATTCCTGGTGACCTTGTGCAAATGCGCTTTCACATCCTCTCCTCTCCACCGGGGTGCGGTCTTGTATGTTGCGGTCAAACGCATCAGCATCATCATAATCATTCGGTACCGCAACGCCCAACCAACCAATGGATGTATAAGAACGGCGGACTGGTGTCATTTACGGACGGTGGTGGCAAGGTGTGATTGGCCGCAGAAAGCGAAAGTCGATTTTCATGTGTGTTTGAGTGTGTCTTGTGTGTGTGTGTGTGTGTGTGTGTATGTGTGTGTGTGTATCTGGGAACACAATCATCTAATCAAGCATCGAAACGAGAGTAAAAGTAGAAATCGAATCTGACGCCGACGGAATGGAAACGCCGAATCTGACGCCGTGGTCGACTCGAGCGTCAGGTGAAGCGGGCATAGCGGAAGGTCAATAAAACCTGAATAAGATCAACTCCCATCTCCTGCCGCTTTTTCAATGATGTTTGCTCGATGGTCCTTCTTTCCTGCATTACGCGGGCAATGGCCCTTTCCCCGAGAACGGGGAAACAGCGTGTGGTAGCATTTCGTTTAATTCCCCCGTATCCAGATGTTTGACAACATAACTGTTTCAACGGTAGCGCAACCCCGGAACGGTTAAACCGGTTTCCTCACAGACGACCCTTCCTTCGCCCGGAATGGTATCGAAGCAACGGTGCACCGGAGGAAGAGAAGCAGACACAAAAGGGATACAGTTAACAAAAACGACAACAACAAACGTAGACACTTAAAAATCACTTTCTCCTGTCCGAGCATTGAAATGCCTCACAGTGGGTCTTTGGAACTGCAACGAAACGATGCTAGAATGATCACAGTTGCATTGCAAACGCGTATTGGCGATCATTTCACCCGCTCAAGCGCCCTCTGCACATGTGTTCAAAAAGAGTTCGACGCGTGGGCTGAAATTAGGCCACGAACCTTTCTTGACATATGCAAACGGAGTAGTACGAGGAAGCCCTCTTCTCACGTTGCAATAGCACCTAAACGTTGATCTATTGGCGCGTTCAGAGCGAACTGCATGTGGGCGTTAACAGCTGCAGTCGGTGGGACTTATCTTGGATCTGGCTGGGAAGCAAAGGTTTTCTTCATTAACATGGAAATGTACCACGAAGCAGCAGTATAACCGGATTATCGTGCCATTTCGTGGATTGCACAAGTAAATCTTTCCCTATAATCTATAACATTAATTTGTGCGTGCACTTTTATACTTACACTAGGTACACGATCGCTGTGAAGTGCCATCGTCCGTGGAAAATGCGCCCTTTAAGTTGAATGATGGTGAGCTGGGCTCTGGGTGGGCTCTTGCTAACTTCCACCTTACACCGGGCGCTAAGTGACCGTTAAGTGTCGCCACACTAACACAATTCTGCACTCGGTGACCGCTCCTCGTAGCGAGTACCGCGATTAACTCCACGTTTCGTATTTATGATCTGTCCCCCGGATTCGCACCAACACCGCATCCGATCCCGTTCGAGTTTGCTATATCCAATTCAACCGAGTGACCAACAGAACCGGCCAGAATTGTCCCGATGTGTCTGTGATAATCTGCCGGAATGCTTCGGGCACACCAGCCCTCGTTTTCTTTGCCGTTTCCTTTTCTGGGGAGACCCTCTAGGGATGGGCACGACTGCCTGCTAATTCCGGCACTTGACAGAGCCCGGCTACTCGATTTTTTTTGCGTCGCCTTAAATGGCCACAATTAGTGTAATTATTGATTAACACTCTGCACTCACTCTATACGGGTGGAAAGACAATTCGCACACGCACACTGCACTGGTTCACTCATCCGGCCGGTTCAGTTTCCACCGGTAGCTGTAGCACGGCGCGCTGCCACCCATGCTGACGATCATGACGGTACGAGGACGGGCTTGTTTCACCGCTGGCTGGACACGCGAATTTGATCGAACTTATTTAATCATCGGGCGAAGCAAAGGCTTTAAACAAATATCAAGCACCAGGAAGCACGAGCGCTACCACACACAGACACTTGCTCAACTTTCTCCTTTTCCTTTCTTTTGCTTTCTACCCAGGGAAGGTGTGCGATCGTGGACTTTTGTAGCGATGATTTATGTTTCTAATTAAGCACAAATTTAAACTATATTTGTTAAACGTTGCACCTTTCAACTAGAACACACGAGGAACTTTAGAGTTGTGGGTCAGTTTTTAACTTTACAAGTTAAAGTTAAATATGAAACTTTTGTTTCCGCCCCATCAAGCGCACGCACTATTGTTCGAGGTCTATTAAAAATGACCCATTGTAGCTGTGCGATATTACCCACATCCACGACGTCCGGACGACACCTCACCTATGCAATAGAAAATTCCACTATGTTTGGAACTGGCTTTCGCCTGGCAGCTCAAACGGTTGCTTGGATAGGTCTGGTCTAGCGTAAGTTCGCACCATCCTGGAAACCGTCGTCGGTCCGTAGCAAAATCCGTCACACAGTCCCTCTCACAAACACACAGCAGCACCAGCAGAGGCAACGCAGTCTCCGGGCACGAGCAAGGTGCATTGCCACCATCCGATCGCACGCACGGAACGAGAGAGAAAGCAGAGCAAACATACACACATACGTGCGTCTTGCGCGGGTTTAAAACGAAGAGACTCGCGGATGGGAACCGGAAAACACTGTCAAGACCACCAACTGACAGTTCGGGTGTGCGGACGCGATCGCCGATCGGTGAGAAGCTTTCCTTTTAGTAGGTCAGTAGTATTTCGAGCCACATGCCGCTCTCTCAACTGCACCGACTTTGCTCTACTATAGGTTGTCGGGGAGGAGGGGGAAAGATGGTGGGAGTGTGACGTATGTTGTCGAGAGCTTTTTTCTCATCTCGCGCAAAAAATACTCCCGTCCGTTGTTCGCAGAGAAAGTAGTGGTGCGTATTGTCGCGGTGGGCGCGTATTTAACGAAAAAGGGCATACTAATCGGTACAATGTTCAATGGCCTGAATGTGTGTGAATATTATTTTTAGTTTTTTAGAGATCCCTTACCAACAATGCATCATTGTTTGTTTGGGAGATTTTTTCTTTTTTGAGCATTGTTTGTAGAGAATTCAATAAATTGTGCTCTCTTACGCAAATGCTGACAGTTACGTAATTTTGCATATTGGTAATAGTTTCTATGAAATAAACAAATATTTAAAATTTGAATACATTATGCTTTTTTATGCTTTCACATAGCGTCAAAGCTTAAAGCTACAAGCTCAAACGCCGTATTTAACTTTCGCTAGAGGGCGCTAGTAGCATAAGCTTCGTAAGCGATCCCTACAATTCGTACGTGTATTGAATGGTTCTTCTACAATTTTCATTACAAAATTGGCTATATCTTCATGGTAATTCGCTAACCAGCATTCCTTAGATTAAGTATAAATACGATAATTACTCTTTAAAGCAAATCACACAGTTAGATTCGTTCCATCAAGCCGAAGCACAAGAAGCATGATGCTGTGACACAAAATTCTGTTCCCCATCTCATTCAACTCTTGGTCAAATATGTACCTACCATACTACCACAGTAATTTGATACTACCTGTATTACAGCGATGGGTTTCTACACCGAAATTTCTACTGTTTTGCTAATGTCCTTATTGCTGCATCTCTTATAGTCTGCTTTTTCTAACCTGCCGGCAGTACCTAGTGGATTGGACATCCTTCTGAGAGTGCACATTGATAACACCGTTGACCATAATGCAGCGTCAACGGCAGGTCGGCAATAATGGCACCGCTTTATCGGTTTCGAACAACAACAGCCGGCGTGGGATGACGCGAGTTACTTCCATGTACAATCTATAGACAGCTGCGCACGGCCTGGCGATGTGTAGATTTGCTGCGATCTGCCAGATTACGAAAGCATAATAACAACAATTTCATAATACACTACGACAATCCCGATCCGGCTCAGGGAAGGAGGGGAAGGGTTTAAAATTATTTATATAATCATAACGGTATGCTCACTGCACAGCAGTACATACTTTACATCAAAAGCAGCCATTTCCCGCAACAGTGCATCGATCAGCGCACAATGCTGAATTGTCCTTGCCTGTGCATTTCGAGACGCTGTGGCTCGCATTATTTCCATTGATTAGCTCAACGTCATCCGTTCCGTTTGGACTTTTGAATGTACGCTTACTTAGATCGAATACTGCGCTTCTTGCGATCGGAATGTCTTTTCCCGGTTTCCACCAGCAGACGGTTGTTTGCACCGAACCACGCGCATCACACTCACCGTGCAGCGTCATGCTCACCGATGGTACGCGTACACACCGTTGAAGTATTGAGCGAGCTGCTGTAGACGGACAAATCAAATCCGGCGTCCACCGCGTGCTTCGAGCAAAGCTTTGGTAGCTTTACTTCTCATGACGGCAAGGCAAATTTCTCATACATCCTACTCATGCATCCCTCCGACGGGTAAAAAGAAATTGATGACTTCCTCCCGGACCCCCCGAAAGGGGTCTCATTCGATGGGAAATTTTAACAATTAGCCGGTACGGTGGCTTTAACCCCCGCCGCTGGATTCTAGGGGTGGAAAAAGGACGATCGAAAATGTACCCCACGCTTAGGAAAGCCATCGGGAGGAGCGGCAGTACTGTCATTGCTTGTCATTCGCAGCATCACAGTCGAATTTTAACGGTCAGTGCGTAAGCATCGGTGGTTCCGAGCGTGTTCCTCTCTCTCCACGAAGCAACAAACAGAAAAAAGCACACACAGCCAGCAGCCTCTGTACAAGGCAGGCACCAACCACAGTCGAGGGAACGAGACGTCCGTAGCAGGGCGGGCCGGAAGACTAGCAGCGCGCAGCGGGCAGAGTAGGACGGCAATAGCAAGGAACGCACATCATTCCGCGTGCAGGCAACCGACTCCTTGACAGCGGCAGTCAGTTTGCAAGCGCCAGTGAACCCGACCAGACATCGAGCAGAAGCCGACGGTCAGTAACGCTCTCGCGGTCCTGGAACAAGTTACAAGTTTTCTAGAGAGAGCAAGAGTCAGATTGATTCTGTCCATCGCGAAAGGAAGAAGCCACAGCAGCTCTTACTACACCAACATCCACCTAACCGCCCCGCGCAAAAAAAACCAAAAACCAGTAAAAATGAGTTCCGCAGACAAAAACAGTGAAGTTGAGGTGGAGAATGTTGCCGCCGCAGAGGAAAAGGCAGAGACCAAGGAGGTGAAAGGAGTCAAGCGGCCCGCCGACGTGAGTACTCTACTACCTGATCCATCCATTCAAGCTATCCCTCCTCCCACCCCTTCACCTTCAACCCCTTTCCCACGATGCTGTTGCTGGTACTACTGCTGTTGTTCCACTTCCATAAATCGAAACGCGCGCGATCACGCCGCAGCCGTCACCGCTCCACACATCATTCTTCATCGTGTCTGTGTGTGATTTTAGTGCGAATTCAACCGGAGCACGGTAGTTCACCGCCTCCCCACCGTTGGTCACTTTCCCGGTCGCTCGACCGTTGGGTGTCCGGTGTGGTCCGGTCGCTTAGAAATACCTTTTCAACGCCGTGTGCATGCCCCTGTGCGCGTTACGTGTGTGTATATGCGTCTTTCATTGTGTGTGTGTGCGCGTGATGTATGTGTGACTGTACGTGTGCACGCGCGCGCACACCACAATGTGTGGTGTTCGTATTTGTGAATTGGTTGCCTGAATGGTAGCGTCGTTAGGGACGACGTGGAAGGGCGAGGGGGCGGTATGTTAACAGCGCCTACTGAGTAGCGTTCCCAGCCATCGTACACTGTGTACACTACTACTACGCACCGTACTGTACGGCATCATCTAACGTCATTTGTATCAAGCACGCGATGGTCAGCCATTGATAAAGCTGTGTTCATGACCAGCCAACCACTTGTAAATTGTAAACTTAGTTTGATTTGCCCACTGCCTCCGATTTTGGAATGCGTTTTCACAATAAACGCGTTTCTCCCTTACCCACCACACTTGAACCGTGTGTTGGCCTCAAATTAGCGTGAGGTAGAAAAGTGCGCGCATCTCGGTAATTTGTTAAAAGGTTTGGTTAAATTTTCCAAATTGGCAATTGCAGCAATTTTCCTTGAAGGAACAACAGCAAACCGCATACTCTATTTGTCACTATTGCAATTGTGTACCGGCCGGCATTTTAATGCACGCACACACTCGCAAGCCCGCGCGCGCCCTCTTACATCGCCGTGTAGAATAACACACGTACACACCCGAACAGGCGTACTCAAGCGAACCACCACGTACACGATAGCGTAAAAATCCAATTTGAAAAGCGGTCGTCAAATGTGTAGTCTCTCCTTCAAACTGCCATGGCGCCTTTTACAATGCATAGCGCGCGGCATAAAGGAAGCATGTTGCGTGGAACGATGTGAATGGAAATGTTTTTCCGACTGTTTCTAGTTTTCCTTCCGTTTCGGCTCGATTATTATGCGAACTGTTCGGACGCCTTGATCGTTTGCAATATTAATGGTAGTATGGTAAACGTGTTCAAAAGGAGGTAGCCATTCTTTTTTTTATTGCCTATCTGCTGATAGGCAAAGCGCACCAGCGCCGCATTCCCATTAATAATTAAATGTCATCCTGTTTGTGGTTGAAGGAGGAAACGAGGCGTAGTGTGGGCAACATACTTGCAGTTTTTCCGAAGAGAGCGTTGTGTGGCCACTACTATTCAAACGTGGTCCGGACCGAAGCTAGCGCGGCGCCGAAGCGGGGAGAAATATAGTGAATTTGAAATAATCTATTTTTGACACGATGAACCAGAAGTAGTCTCTCGTCCAATGGTTTCTATCATCGTCGATGGACGCTTTATACAGCTACCTAGCACAGAATATTTTTCAATGAGCGGAGAATACAGAACGAGCTCGATTGAGGAGGTGTGGAGATGTATGTTAATTGTTGTTTGCATTTTGGTAGATTTGTTGTAATATCCGCCTCTCATCCAACTCAATGGGAAATCATTTTGATTAACCTAGATTCGTAAAAATAATTGGCCGATTGTAGACGTAGTTACAGGTGCACACCGAAATGGAAATGACCTTGCAAAAGATGGATGTCGGCAAGGTGTGCTTCTTCCATAGGTGTTTTGAGTAGAACGCGCGCAAACATGGCTGCTGTTCGTCGATACGCCGGCATTTCTTGACGAGAGAGTGTGTCTTTCCTGTCCACCGCCGTCGTCGTCTGTATCGCACACGCACACATTTCTCTCTGTTTCTCTCCGTCTCTCAAGCGAACATTAATCGTCGATGGAAGAGGGTAGTCCGAGGAGTGGTAAAATGTAATGTATCTATTCTTATGTGCCAATTTTAAATGAATAAATGGCGTTAGGATTGCATTTTGTAGCCGGTATAGAATGGCATCGAATTTTTGTATTACAGGATGGGTAGCGCTGTGTTCCGGTTCTTTCCATCTTTTCCTGTTTGCGCCTTGTGCCGAGCGCGATTTTTTGCTCAATCTCCCTCTCTATTTCTCTACCAAGCTGACGCCGTCATCGGATAGCGTTATGTACTCTTGGTCGATCGAAAACGCCGCTTCCATGATGAAAGCAACGAACAGAGAGCAGATGATGATGACGATGATGGTTAGTTACGCTAAGCAAGCCCGGCAACGGCGTCACCTTCTGGGAGCGAAAAACTGCCTTATGCTCTATGTACGTGCGGTCCGTCCCGTAATGTGTGTGTACTACGGTTGTAAGCTAGCGTTGAATGGGCTTCACCAACACATCGTTACCATCGGACGCCGGTCCTCAGTGAGCTAAGCGCAGGCACAAAACGCGTGGAAGATTCATCATCATCATCATGAGCAATAGCAGCAGTGAGAAGCTTATCTCACCTATACAGAGTGTTGTCTTCAAGCATAAGACAGTTGGTCATGCTGCCTGGTAATGATCGATTCGCTGTTGGAAAAGGTCAAACTATGCGTTTATTGTTGCGAAAAACTGGAGCAAATCACTCAAATCGCTTTGGGCCATTCTTTTTTGAATGATTTCTGTTTTACTGAGAAATCGTAGTTGTACGGCGTGCCTGTGGTACGGCTTTCATTGCCGAGGTAGCCCTTAATTGGTGTTGGTGTTGTACGTTATAACAGTGCCACACTACTACTACAGTGTTCTGTGTGCGCGTGTTAGTGGGAAAGGTAAACAAACTTTTTCTCGCGCGGAAACGCGTTCACACAACACACAGTCGCACACAGACGCACAGTTACCCGGTGCTGCTATCGCTACTACCCGTGTAGAGTGACCAGTTTAAGTCCAGAAGGGCGATCAGAAAAAAATCACATTGAAAAGGTATGTACTACACGAGAGGGGAATATGGGCGTATATTCTAGTGTGGCAGAAGGAGGGACTTAGTGCGTCCATGGCTTCTGAGTGCGTCTTTACGACGCAGGGGAAAAGTAGGGGAAAAGAGAATATTATGGGATACCTTTCTTTCTCCATGTATTGTGTAGCTTTTCCGTTTTCTGATTTTCCATAAAATTTCTCACTCACTCTACATTTGAATGTAGGGTCCTTATACCCTCTACCGGGGTTACGCGATTGTCAAATGCA
Source organism: Anopheles epiroticus (assembly GCA_000349105.1). Lineage (NCBI taxonomy): Eukaryota > Metazoa > Arthropoda > Insecta > Diptera > Culicidae > Anopheles > Anopheles epiroticus. Next base: position 67,345 of record KB669681.1, read on the forward strand.
ATATGACGTAAACTAAGAAATCCGTTACTTTTGAAAAATTGTCCTTCCAGCTTATTCGAGAACTAAGTTAACAATTTGAAGTTCGTCAAGCATTAAATTCTTTTACGATTCACCAGAGCTTCAAATGGCTGTGCTTCGACACTAAGCAGCTTGTTAGTTTGGGAAAAATGCGAGCGAGTTTGCGCGTGGGTGTTCCGCCTTCTGCGTGTATGTATGTAAGGATGATTATAGTAGGGATGATTTGTTTTCCCCTATCCCGCCACTTTTTTTTTAATCAACAATGCTTCTTCGTGGCCCACCGCAAAGTAGTAGTGCCCTCTAGAAGTCCTTTCTTGCCCTTGGGATAACCGCTAGAAAGATCATCGATATGAATTTTCGTGCTTGGTAGTGTGTGGAGTAGGATATATAATTATGTTACGAGTTTTGTAGTGGAGCGGCATCCGTATTTTATTTAGTACATGATACAGAATTCCCTAATTTTGAACCCAACCAAAAGCTGTTTCTCTTACTCAACGATTTGCATCTACTTTCTCACGTCGTTTTCTACAGGAAAAAACCGCCGAAACGAAAAAAGTAAAGAAAGACGAAAACGGTGCCGGCGAAGAAGAGGAAGAGTTGGAAGATGAGGGAGAGGAAGTGGAGGGTGAGGATGAAGAGTACGACCTTCCATACGGTGACGAGGATGATATCGAAGCGGAAGGTAAGTTACAACCCCCCTAAAATCAATTGCCTATAAAATCGCCCTTACGCACAAAATCAGCCATTCCCTGAAAATGGCATGTAGTCGGGAGGTGAACGGTACATCGGAATGATATTCGTAGCGCTATTCGACGAACACGAAGGTACAAAATAATTGTGTAGGATGAAAATATCCTTCAAATGCGCAGCTGGGTCTCTTTCTCCTTTTCTTTCTCGATCAAAGAAAAAATGTATCCTTGGTGTAGTAGGGAGTATGAAGAGACGAGAGAGTAAGCCATAAGCGTACAATTACTACCTACCCACGTTGCTTCTCGGATAGAAATCGCTCGACGTTTCGCGCCAAATGTGTGTGCGATGAAAAAATGTGTCGTCCTAGCAAGCGGCGGCGACGGCGCGATGATTCCTTGTACACACTCATGCAGGACGCACACAGAGCCTGTGCCTGTGTGGGTGACTGTCATAGGGAAATACAACGCGGCGTTGTAGCCGTTTGGAGCGCTTTTTGCCACGAATCCAACCCACACCGTCTAGAACAACCAGCACAATGATCTAGAAAATTCTAACTGCATCCCGGGCCACACTGAATACCAGAACTAACGTCTTTTTGGTGGTGTTTTGCACCATTTCTTTTTCTCTTCCTGTTTCATTTCCGTCCGGTGGTGTTTGTTTGGACAACATAGATGAGGAAGAGGAGGAAGGGGATGACGTCGAGGGTGAGGAGGAGGACGAGGACGCGTAATGAATGAAAGTGCATATGTGAGAGTGAGACTAACAAAAAACAAAAAAACAAAATAACTCTAGTAATAGGTGATTTATTATTTTGAATTTGCGTTAGTGGAGCTGCAAGGAAGAAGTATATGCATCGATGAAAACGATTGTAAAGTTTGTTTGTGTATATATTTTATAAAAAATGAGGAAGAAGAAAACCAACAAAAAACGCGAACTCACACGCATACATTAAACACACACATACACACACACACACACCCACACTCAAGGACGACACACTGGACAGTCGTAACTACTATATAAAAGCAGGCGGCAAACAGCGACCATTGTGAGAGATCGTAAGAATTAAACAAGTAATACTTATAGGTAGGCGACAAAGACCTCTCCCGCACACGCCACTAGAAGGCAGCAGCCGTCACCTACCTCCCCCCCCCCCCTACCATCTTCGTGTGGTAGTCCTTGCACCCACATGCGGTGGAGGTGGTGGAGTTGGAGGAGTAGTGAGAGATAGTGCAAGCATTAAAAACCAATCACTACTCACTCACAAATTAATAAAAAAAAATCAGATCGAAAATATCTCATTTGTGTGAAAATGTACATGCAGAAGTTATGCGTCCGCCTCCCACCATCAGCAACCGACACACAGCAGTCCCGACCACCCACCAGCACCACCGTCATCCTTGTTGCTGCAAAATCTCACACAGAGAGAGCGAGAGAGACACCGACCGGAAGAAAAAGTACGCTTTCTTAAAGCAGCTACAGCAACACCAGGATATACCCACTGTAGTACACCTTTGCACACAACACACACATATGTGGCACCCACTGTAAAAAAGCGGGAGAGAAAAGAAGGCGATAGTGCGCGCGTCAGAATGTGTGAGAGAGATAGAGAGAATCTTAAGATTTTCACGGTTCGTAGCAGCTCGTGTGTACTGTAAGCCCGTGATCCAAGCAACCAACCGACTATGATGCCCACAAAGCGCGCGCAGGTCACATGCACCCAAGCGAGAAGGTCATTCTGGCTCATCCTCTCACAAAAAAATGTTGTGCGGAGGAATACACGGACCGTATGCTTGTTCTAGCAAAAGAGTGGACGAGAGTGGGCAGAGGGGTTCAACATTAGTCATTAAAGAAGTGGGTTAAAAATTACATGTAACGTTGCATAGAAGATGCGCTTAGCCTGCTCCCCTAGACCGTGAGGGGAATGAAGAAACACGTTTATTTAGTAGGAAGCTGTGTGTAGTACAGTGGGTCAGACGAAGGAGGAGAGGAACATAGCAGCATTATTACACTGTGAGATACTTTCACACACAGGACAACAAGAAAAACGAACAGGAAAGCAAACAAACATTCAAGCAAGAGTTTTTGAAAAGGTGCGCTAGAAGAAGGTGTGCGGTGTGCAAGACTTGTGATGGATCTCATCTCAATTAAGATTTGTGTAATCGGACATTTCGCAGGGATAGGAGAGCGAAAGAGCAGAGAGAGGAGGGGCGTTGCGGTGGGAGCCTCCGGCACCATGCAATCATCGCCTCACCACCACCGGAAACTCCCTTAACACGCACTACATAGGCTCCATGTCTCACAAGTGTCTACCCTTGCACACGCATCCTAAGGACATACATAGTACAGTACGACTAGTAGGAGGTGTGGGGTACCGCGACTAAAAGGACTAAGAAAAAGGGAGCGTTATTGATAATAAACGAAAAAACCAAGGACCTAGACTGATCCAGAACGTGTGGATTAATTCACATAGCAGCAGCAGCAGCAGCAGCAGCCGACGACGACTAGAACGTGAGGAAGAGGGAACAAAACAAGAACGGGACTGACGGACGCACGGACGGACGGACAGAACTGGACAATCAGACGATGGAGGCAAAGGTAAAATCGACGTTATAATTGCAAATAGAGAAAGTAAATAGAAAGGAAAAGGTAGTAGTTCTTTTTGCATGCGAAAACCATGTAAACATAATAATCAGGAAACAGATTGAGGGATCGCATTGAGCAACAGTTATTAATCGGAAAGGAAGGAAGAGAGCTGAAAGGAGGAGGGAGAGCGAGAGAAAGAGAGCGACAGTACTTTTAGTGCAGTAACAAGGAGAGAACTGTCACAAACGCGTGTTAATACGCGCAAAACGCATCCCATACAACAGATACAGGCGCGTGTAATGTAGCACGATCAGCCGCACGTCCTTAAAACGTGGGAGGACGTTCTTTTCGGTTATTTTAGGATTTATTTTTAAAAAGAAAGTCATTTGTTTTTCCTTTTCCAAATGATAATATGGTAGAAGAAAGGTAGCATGCGAGTGTGCATCCCTTCATTTCCAAAACAAAGCACTAGAAACCACGAGAAAGTAATTTTTCCAAGAGAGCGAAGAATAGAGAGAGAGAGCGTTGCTTTGTGGAGTATGTTGTTGACTAACGACTGAAAAGTATGTGGGTGGACCGTTCCCTCTACTTCCGTTTTGTCAAATCAACCGGCTCTCAGAGCACGCTTACACACACCGCTGGAACACAAAGGAAGTGACCACAACCACAACAACTAAAGCAAAAAAGGATTATACCCCTCCAGAAAAAAACAACTATCTTTTAATTAAATGTTTTCGGACAGAAAATACTATGATTATGGTAATAACGTTTAAGGTCGTTTCGTGGCGAAATTCGTCATGAGAGATGCGGAAAATAAAGAAAAACAAAAAACACTGACACAGATATGATACAATGGCCTTTCTGGGAAGGAAAACTGTGCGTTTTAGAGACGAAGAATCTTTCCGGGAAATATAATTACTCTCGCTCACACACACATGCACACATGCACACATGCACAAACAGGCTCCATTACGCAATGACGAGCAGGTGAGCAATGAAAAGTCAAGTGCGTGCGCGTGTGTGCATGGGGTTTAGGAAGGAAAATTTTCCATCCACTCGACTAGATGTTTCCTTTCCTTTCGACTTTGCATCCCTCAATGCTCGCTAACAACGTCTTCTCGCGGCGGGGGAACACTTTGAATTGTTGTAGGCCTACCAGTTTATCAGGCATTATCTTACTTTAAAAGAAGCGGATATTGATTACGAAAAAGCCTTAAAAGTATTATGAGGAAATTATCGCGGAGGGGAGAGAGTGAGAGTGAATCCCTTTGGTCTTTTTTTTATTACAGAGAGCAATAGGGATTTTCCGACCCGTCGTCTCCGTTGTAAATCAATCGTGTTTCCATAACGACACACGTTTCATTCTTCCACACACAGCAACAAAAAACACCGTAGTAGGCACAGCATACTAGCTAGAGAGGGCTCTTCCGCGTCAAAGAGCAAGAAGACGAATGAGAACCGCCACGTGTTGTAAAGAGGCACAGAAGTACAATAAATTGAAAAACCACTACTACTAAACCAATAATTGAGATACTGTTAAGAAAAAGTATTAGGCCTGCTAGTTTGTTTATTAACGAAAGGATAATAGCGCTAATATCGAGAGAAGACGGCGTCATCAGGATTCTTTTCGGCACATTACAGGGTTTCTCCTAGCAATTTGAATGTCTGATTCATGAAATCTTTTTTTTTCTTTTTTCAATTTTGTCAATTCTATTTCTAACTTGCAACGTAGCATGCACGGTCTACTCATTCGATAAAGGTGAAACATTCGTGTTTTGATGCTTTAAAATGAAGGAAGAGAGATGATAACAAAATGGAGAGAGCAGCCCTGTAAATCATTTCACCCTCAAGGTTCTAAAGGTACAGTTACCTCCTGAAACACGTCTCCAGTTCAAATCTGTGCTACCGGTACCGGCACTTATAGCCTCACCCCTACCCTACCCCCATCCATGCTATTTTGTCGTCCTTTCTACTCACAATCGTTTTACCTAGCAATATTGCATTCGTACAATAGGTCCGCTGTAAACACTGTACGATCAGATAATGTACAGTACTGAGTATTAAATATGCAAATATGTGTGTAAGGGTTGAGGAGGGGGGGGGGGGGGGCGAGATGTTGAAAACCTCGGAGAAAGATGGATTAATTAAGCAACGGAGAGTTGTCGTTATCGATTCATAAAAAAACTACATGGCGCAGGGCAGCAAAAACCACAGTGTGTTGTTACCATGGCAACAGCAACACACGATGACGGTCATGTGCCTGCTACAGGGTTAGCAAGAACAAATGGGCTGCTACACACGCGTTTCCCTGGACAACGTGTCGGAAAAGCGGGGATGTGTGTTTTGAGGTCCTAGTTGCATTTGACGAATGCGTCTTGGTTTATTGGGCCTCTTGTATGTCGTATTCCCCGTGTGCGCTGCAGCTGTTTCAAACCGAAACAACAAGGTGGAAAGGTTGAAAGGGCAGCGCGTGGCTTGCAGCTGGCACATCATGTTCCTAATGTGCATGCTTCTGGGATGGGACGCCGCCAGCTATGCTTGGGCATTGTGCATGTTCTCTCTCGGTGCGGAATTAGTGTGTATATGTGTGCTCCATGCGAATGATTTTTCTTTCCTCAAATGCGTTATCTCAAACCAAACGCGTGCTCTCTGCGTTGTAGCAAGGTTTTACTTAGTCAGCAAAAATTTAACGTAACGCATTGATGAAAAGCAGTATCATCTTCACCCGACCGGCGATGGCGCGTACCGAAAAAGCCGGCTACACACCATCTTTTCCTCCGTTGCCCAAGTGAGTGTGGAACGCTCTCGTCATCATCCCGCCATCGTGTAAGCGTTACTGATTTGCTACTTCGCTCTCGCTTCCACTATCATCATTATCATCATCGTCATCGTCATCGGGGATGGCATCATTGCTGATGCTACGAAGGAAAGCGAGAAAGCATACTTTGCACTAGCCCACAAGCACGCACACAATCAAGCGCACGGAAAAAGGTGGAGGGAGAGTGTGCGCGAACGCGTCTGTTTCTCTGTGTGCAGGGCTTGCTCTTGCCACCCGTCCCAACACATGCGCACACAGCGTAAGGGAGAACAACGTGGAATACATAAGCGGCTGGTTTTAGGGGTGCTTGCCTGCGTGTGTGCGTGTATATAAGGAGCGCAAAATTACACGGTGAGCGCTGAAAAGAACAAAAATTCTCACCAGCGCTGTATCGGAAGGGAAAAGCGGGTGCAAAAACGCCGTACTTCGAAGTGCAATATAATGTGGGACCGAACACCGATCCAGCACCATCACCACCATCAGGGGTTGGTTGGGTGACCGGGGTTTGGGCTTATTTTTCCCCGGGCTTTATCCCGCAACATTTGGCTGACATGGCTGCTTTTGCCTGCTAAATATATTACCCCTTCGTATGCTTTCTTCTCGCTAGAGATGGTGGATCGTTTTGCCCCTTGGTGCTCACGGCGACAATACGGGGAAGCCTAAATCGATCGACATTAGCAAAGCCAAGCCAAACCAAGCCAAGCCAAGCCCTCCGTCGTTGCTCACACTCACACTCACAGGGCAGAGACGAGACGCAAGAACAAACTCCACTCAAGCCACGCCGTGTGCCATGTGCGTGCATCCTGGGCAACGAAAAGAAAAGTAGACGATGCGTTGCCAAGGCAAAGGTGCTAATAAAACTGCCCGTTTGGTTGGGATTTTCCTGGCGATGGGTTTGCTGAGATGCAATTCAAATAGTCGATGCCCTGTTCGAAATGGTGCCTGAAATAATTCATAATTAACGAAACTCGGTGTTTCGTCACAGCGCATGGGTCTTCCCATTTCTATTCTCCCCATCACGCTTCGGTAGCGTGGAGTGTGTGACAGGTGCGGTTTCGAGATAGTCTTTCCCTTTGATTTACGGCGCATGCTTACGAATATTCAGTAAGATTCAGTTATAAAAATACCAAATATCAAAATATATTCCAAAATGAATGGAAGTAAAACTATTGTTCGAAAGGTGTGTACCTTTAAGTTTAAATTTGCATCATATCTGCTAAAGGAAAATTATAAAACCTAGCCGAAAGGTGTATCCCTTTGCCGGAAGTTGTCGAAATGTGCTAGAGGAAACCGGCATTTTTTGTATATACACCACCCCTCCATCTCGTGCACGCACACACACGAGTCGTCCGCTCGTACCCATGCAAGGCACACACACGCACACACACACGATTGGTAATCGCGTTTTGGTGTGGCGTGGCATACGAACGCGCCGTTTTGCAAATCACTGGATCGAAGTGGGCTGCTAGAGTTGGGTTCAACTTTTGTTCCCTCCCTTCGCGTGCAAACCCCTTGAGCAGCGTGGGTCTCGTCTCCGACGAAGCATAAAAGAATGTACGGTATGCTGCAATGAGTAAGGGTCGAGGCAGGCCATTATGCGCTACATCGTGCCGAATAGCATATTTCGTATTTCGTTTACCGATTGGTTGGTTTTGCTTGCTCCATACGAAGATCTGACTATCTTCCTTCACTCTCAAGTGCTTCTGGTATTATGTAACAGGCGTTTATAAAATATGCCACCCCAAATCCGACACGGAATCGCGTTCTGATTCCATGTGCCTGAGCCGTGCTTAAAGTCAAAGCTCGCGATTTGGGAGCCGTAACAGCGCACCTAGCGGAAAACGGTGAAGCACTATACTTCGGAGGCAAACGATGCGAGCTTTAGGGTCAAGCGGTGCAAAAAGCGGTAAGAAGAACTTCCATGAGCTTAAAGCTAGGCGCGTGGTATGACGCATGTTGTGCAGCTTTCACTGATAACAACTATTAACCTGTCAAAAGGCCTTAAGCACATCGCCAATGAGAGCCCCATTTTATTTACAATGTTTTATTATTTATAAAACTTGAAAAAGACTGCGAGAGCAAACAAAATAAATTTGATGAATTGCACATTTTTCTGGCGCTTCTAAATTGCTGCTTGGTCTGCCGAATCCCTCCAACCAAACTGTTTGAAAACGTTGCTCGAAAACTGGTTTTTAATCTCTCGGCACTCTCGTGTACTACCACCTTCAGATGTATTTCGCAAATGAAAACAATGTCAACAACAAGGTCATTCATCCGACTTCTCTTCACGCAGAGCAAAGTGGATTCCGGTTAATAAAGGGTTTTATTTGAAGTCCGCGGTCCATACCGTACGGGGCGATTTTAGCAGATATCGCGTGTGTGTGTTCGTGTGTGTGTACTTTACAACATGATGCTGTCCAGGATATTTGTACCACGTACCGTAGCAGGTATCGCTAGCCGTACGTACTCCGCCGATGTTAATAGGTGTGTGAAAAAGTGTCTACTTGATTTTGCGCCTAAGATAAATCGATTACTATAGGCTCTCTTTTTGCGTTTCCATAGAAACTATGACATTGTAGTAGTAGGCGGAGGTATCGTCGGTACGGCATCGGCACGCGAGATTCTCCTGCGCCATCCAACGCTGCGGATCGCGATCGTGGAGAAAGAGCCCAAACTGGCCTTCCACCAGAGTGGCCACAATAGTGGTGTCATCCATGCGGGGATTTACTACAAACCGGGATCGCTGAAGGCAAAACTGTGCGTGGAGGGTTTGCATTTGAGCTACAAGTATCTGGACGAAAAGAATATTCCCTATAAGAAGGTGGGCAAACTGATCGTGGCCACAAATCCGGTCGAGGTGGAGCGATTGAACGTAAGTTAAACCGACCCCAAATGGAAGGAGGTAAAGTTGTGTCTGCGGCGAAACACCCAGTGTTGCAACAACGTCCCAACTGCTATCGTAGCGACACGCGCCCTATCTACGATGCATTTGTGTAGGTAGGGGTAGAAACTTTGCCTCTAGCGTGAACGTCATTCGCGAAAAGTAGGACGCAGCGCAACTTATTCCTTCAACCATTTACAGTGCAGTCGTAAACATGCTTTAATTGATATGTACCCGATTTATCTGCTTTTTTGTAGGACTTGTACCAACGATCACTAGCCAATAACGTCCCTGACGTGCAGGTAGTCGATGAGGCCAAGATAAAGGAGATCGAACCATATTGCAAGGGACTGAAAGCAATCTGGTCACCTCATACAGGCATCGTCGACTGGGGTCTAGTGACGCAGTATTATGCGCGCGATTTCAAAGCCGCCGGAGGAGATGTGTACATTAACTTTAAAGTGTCCAAGTTCACCGAGGCCCCGGACAATCTTGACTACCCGATCGTGGTGCGTAGCGACAAGGGTGACGAAATACGGGCCCGCAACATTTTGACCTGCGGTGGACTGCAGTCGGACAAGATCGCGGAAATGACAGGCTGTTCGTCGGTACCGAAAATCGTGCCTTTCCGGGGCGAGTACCTTCTGCTGAACAAGGACAAATGCCACATGGTACGGGGTAACATTTATCCGGTGCCCGATCCTCGCTTCCCGTTTCTTGGTGTACACTTTACACCCCGCATGGACGGCAGCGTGTGGCTAGGCCCGAACGCTGTGCTGGCATTCCGCCGGGAAGGCTACAAATGGTCGGATATTAATGTGCTTGAGCTGATCGATGCGTTGCGCTTTCCGGGATTCATCAAGATGGCATCTAAATTTGTCGGAGCCGGTTTGATGGAGATTGCCCGTTCTGCGCTGATTCCGCTGCAGGTCCGTGAGCTGCAAAAGTTCATCCCGGACATACACGAGTACGATGTAACGCGAGGACCGGCCGGAGTGCGGGCTCAGGCCCTCGATAACGACGGCAACCTGGTGGACGATTTTGTGTTCGATCACGGGAAGGGAGACTCGGCGCTATCGAAAAACATCCTTCACTGCCGCAATGCCCCATCGCCGGGAGCGACGAGTTCGCTGTCGATCGCGAAAATGATTGCCGACAAGATCGAGCATGAGTTTCACATCGGTAAGTCAGTGTAATGTGTTGTTTTTTCGTTGCTGGCTCGCGGAATCATATTCCACCGGCATTGTTGCAATTTATTTTTTACGAATGAGTGCTCAAACTGCTCAGGGTGTACATGGGATTTTACGCTGGTTCGTTGCATTTTCCCCGCGTTTCGCTTACAAAAGTAAGCAAGAGCATATCTCGAACAAAAAGCTCCTAAAACGAATAAAACAGTAAGAGCAAACCTACTCACGAAGCGTTACCGTTTCAATCGGATGTATGTACAACCAAGCGTATTGCTGCTATCTTATCTTTTAAGATCCAAGTGTGCTCTGGGCGTAGCAGCCCGCGTCCTTTGGTGAGAGATCGCGCCACGCATTTACTGCCTACGTGCTCCGCTTAAACGGAGCTGAAGTGAATGCCGGTGCGCCAGTGGAAGTACACGTTTGCGTTGATAAAGTCCCAGTAGGCCGTCATGTGGAAGCCAATGTTGGAGTACACGAACACATACTCGCTGAGCGCAAACAGCGAATAGATGCCCGGCTCGCAGTGATTGTTGTGGCGCACGAAGAAATAAATCGCGAACAAAATCGAAGCCACGTTGATCACAAGTAGGCGGCGTTTGAAGCGCAATGATTTACGCTCCGCCAGTGTCAGCAGCTCTTCGGTGCGCGTCAGCCGATTGATCAGCACCACCAGATACATGTAGATAATGGAACATATCACAAAGGCACTGAAACAAAATTTGTGTATTTCTGAAAAGGAATAGCGAGCATGCCACGATCATTGATTGATTGGGGTCAATTGGTAGACAGTGTCAGGCAGCTTACCGTAGTTATTGCTGGATGTCCATAAGCTCAAGCCCACCAACGAGCTTAACTCGACAATGTTTAGTATGCACGCCAGGTAAGCCCACTCTTTGCGATGCTTCCGAGACAATAGTGCTAGGTGATGGTTTTTGTAGAGAAATGCGATTGAGTAGCGGAACGGGGCATGGAACAGGACCGAAAACTGCCAGACAAACCGTTGCGGCTGGTAGTTGCCGATGGCGGCCGACAACGAGGGAAGGAAATTGTACACTAGACAGTGTGTCGCGTTCGCCTGCTCGAAGTTGTACAGCAGCGACCAGATGACGCAGAAAAGGAAGCCCATCACGGGTAGCATGACCGTCGCAACGGCCAACCGACCGAAGCGGACACGAAATGTGCTTCTCCGTAAGCTACCGCTGCCACTGCTACTCGCATATCCTCCTACTCCGCCTCGGCCAGTGTCGTCACCATCGACATTAACGAGTCGTTCGTACTGCGGCAACATGTCTACTGGCCAAATACTGGAACACGAACCTAGTGGCTCTCGAGCCAACTGTTTACACAAAACATTGCATTTTTTGTTTGCAGCAGATGTAAATCGTTTCTGCCACTAAATTACCAGCATCACAGAGTAATATATGCGGCGTGTCACTGCGGTAGCAAAGTAAACAAATATGCGCTCCGTTGGCTTAAAAAAAAGAAGGGTAGCTGTCAATATAGGGATGAGCCAAATGACAGTATACGTCCAGTGATGCCATCGATGAAGGGCGCATTTGAAATTTGCCAGCATTTCGTCGGTTGCAAATGAACTTACGGGTGGCGATTTGTTGTTGTTGTTGGTAGGGTTTATAGAAGCTTTGGCTTTTAGGAAAGTTCTTTCGCTTCTCGGGTGGCGATTTTCGGAGCAGATTGATAGTTTTTCAAGTACAATGAACATTCTTGATTTATATTTCCTTTAATCACGCACGCAATACATCAACATTAGCGATTGAGAATCATTGCATCAGTAAAATAGTAAATTTTTACCTGGTTGGGTTTGTTTCCGATACACCAAATTTCTTGAAAAAGTTTTGTCGTTTGCGGGAATTAGCAGACAGGTTAGGCGACTACATGGAAAAAGGAAAGAAAAAGTATGTTGCCAGCGGGTTTATCGTGATTGCCCTCATCGAGTAGAGAAGTGATTTAGCTAGATTTCTTCTGAGCTCGATATTCTTTGATCCACTGTTGGATGCGCTCCTTCAGTTCCGTGGCTGTAAGTAATAGAGGAAGCATAGATATAGCATTCTGCTAGCGGGTAGGTACCATCCCCACCCTACAATACTAACCGGGTTTAAGCATATCTTCCGTAAGCGGCTGACGGTTAAACGGATCGGTGCTACTGTTCAACAGATGCCGCGTAATGATCGCACGGTCCATGATAGTGCCGGACGGCAAAACGACCGGATCCGTCATTAGTGTGTCCATCAGCGGATCCTTGAAATCATCCGGTGCCTCCGCAAATTCGTCCGCATTCTCCTGATTTTTCACATAGATCTCCGCCGCTTTATCAATCAACTTGCGGAAATCGTCCACATCTCGGTGTGAACGGATGCCAGTCCTTTCCACGCGGTTTGCCGCATCCTCGAAGAACTGCCTTTCGAAGGAGCGTTCATCGGCGGCTAGGGCAGCGGCAAAATCATCACAATTCAGATGTAGATAGATATCGACAAGCTGGCCCAGCAGACGTCTCGGTTCCCATCCATATTTGTGGGGATGGCGCACGCGCAGATCGTTACACTTGGGGCCGCACAGCTGGTGCAGGTTGTAGTTAAGCATGGAGCTCAATCGGTCGATCAGCTCGGGACGCAGGAACGGTTCCTTGATGTCGATCGTCATGTAATGGAACATGTCAACGGTTTCGCGTGCCAACGTCAGATACGAACGGCACTGTCGCTCATCCTGCACCAGCTGTCGCTGGCGACTCTGTTGCGCTTCCTGCGTCAATGCATTCCATCCCGAGTCATCCATCATCAGCACCTGCGTCTCGTGGATGCGCTTCAGATACTCCAAACACTCGTCCAGTAGGTAGGTGGTGTCGTTGAGGAAAAAGTTCACAAACTTCACAAACTGCTTGCCACTCTTTGATTCGTTCACAAACGCCTGTCGATGCAGTGCGCTTTCCCATAGACCCTTAAACAGATGACTTATATGATATCTAGAATGAATGGGACGGGATTACTATTACTTCGACAGAGTGGTTTATTCTGCTATAGCGGTGCTTACCTTATCGTAAATTTGTCATAAAATTCAGTACTTTGTCCTGTCGTTTCGATATCAGTATAAAACTTCATAAGTGCACTTACTAACGCAGTCTGAGCAAGTTCGTGGTTGATAATCTGTCGAGGAAAAAAAAACCGAACACAAAGATCGCAAAGCACATGAATGTACATTGTCAGACATTCAGCAAGGTACTTTCCGTCATACCTGAAGATACAGCCGTTGCGAAGTGGTCTGTATGGTTGGAGAAGTTACGAACAGGACCTCTATCAGTTTGGCAGTGATGTAGGGATTCTTGATCAGATGCGGTGCACATACCAGTGTCAGGATCCAGGTAATTATCGAATTATCCACATAATCGATCACGCTGATGCTGTGTCTGTAACAAAGTAGCAAGAAAAATGTTATAAAACAACACTCGCCCAATCATTTCCAATGTCCCTTTTACTACTTACTGCATGCAGAAGAGAATAAAATCTGCAATATCCTCGATGTACCATTCGGGAAGGGCGGAAAAGTTTTCGCTAGCCACCAGCGTTGACGGGTGCTGCTGATTCGTGAACTGTCCATCAATCGGGCGGTTTTCGATCTGGTACAGCATGTACTCGCACACGGTCGAGTAAAACTGCATGCAGGCGCTCAGCACGTTCGGATCGATGATAGCAATGTCGCAGCTTAGCTTGGCCTTTGACAGCTTGTTCATCTGGCTGACGCATCGATCGCGGACCTGCTTGTTGCGGCGAGCCAGCGGCGTGTTTTCCCATTGCGCTTTGGTCGCATTCAGTTCGTCCACCATGCGTTGCAGCTCTTTGGCCGCTCGGAGCAGCTTGTTATAACGCTGGATGGCCGGAATGATGCCCAGATGGTGCGCGTGCAGCGTCAGGAACCAGCAGTGCGTGACAAATTTGTGCTGCTCCCAGTCTTTCACGTCCTTCAGCGTCGCCAGCCAGTCGGTATACTCTTGGGAGGAGAATTTAAGCTTCGTTTCATCCTCAATCTCTACCAAACTTTCCGGATGATGCGGATAGAGTGGATCGATGCGCGACAGATTGATCTTTACCGACAGGAGCTGCAGCACGGACATGAAGTTTAGCATAAACCCGTCCTTCGCAAGGAACCGATCGTCCGCATTGTACTGGATGCGCTTGGCGTTCGATTTGAGAATGGCTGCGATGTAGTTAAGCATCTCGTAACGACTGTACTGGTTGGAGAGTAGCACCAGGAAGATCGAATGCAGCACTTTCCGCGTGTTGCTCAAAATCGAATGAAACGAGCTGGCAAGTGTACGGTCGCACACGTTGTCCGAAAAGTGGTGGCTCGCAAACTTGTGGTTCTCGTCCAGCAGCACAGACAGCGACAGGAACGGGGCCAAAAACGATACCTTCGATATCTCGCGGGCAAAGTACTTGTCCGGAGTGAAGGCCGTCAGAAAGATCTTGTGCTCCACGATCAGCAAACAGATCGGGTGAGTATTATCCACGCGCGTTTCAATCAGCTCTTTCAGTCGATTCAGCGGGTCGGCCACAATGTTTTCATTGCAGATTGCATTTTGCATATCGATGTAGAGATCGTCCAACACCGCAGTAAAGATGACCCGGAAATCTTCCTCGCCTTCCGATGTCCGACTTTCCGCCATCAGATTAGACATAAAATCGGCCGACACCTTGTTCTCGTACATCAGAGTTAGCAGGGGCGACTTTTCCAACGCCGTACTACCCGTACCGGTGATCGTGGCTTTGCTGATACTGTTAGTCGTGCCACTATTACTGCTGCTGCTCCCGCCGCTACTCTCGACGCTTCCGCCACTCGGTTGGCAGAAGCTTTGGAAAATATTCTTCAGGACCAGTATCGCATACTTCAGCGTCTGTTGTCGTATTACAGACACCACGCTCGGTAGCGTTTCGGCAAGATACATCTTTTTGTTTTTCTTTACCTTTGTGTAGCTGTACAGCTCCTCGTTGGAGCGCAAGTAGCAACCAATGAGGTACTCCAGCGCGGCCACACGATTGTTGGCGAACGCTTTCATCGAAGGTTTCGACGAGCAGTAGCCCGACGCACCATCCTCTTCCGTCTGCATGTCGATATCGACATCCATCGGTGTGGCTGTACTGCTTGCAGTCATGCCACTGCTTCCACCGCGGCCGCTGCGCCCAATGACCACCTCATCGAGCATGATCGGTTTCACCTTTTTGCTCGGTATCGTAGTCCAGCTGTCCGACAGACGGCCCGTATCGCCGTCTTCGTTGTGCGACTCGATCAGCTTGCCGTAGTAGATGCCCTTAATGACCTCGGTAATTACCTCCGCACAAAATTCCGCATAGTTCTGCCGGTCTAGTATTTCGAGCGCATTTTCCAGAATGATCGTATCGATGGTAAATCGTGAATTTGAGTAGCGCGCCTTGCTATTGATCTTCATAATTCGCAACATGATCTGCAGCAGCTCCTCCTGGGAAGAGACAAGGCTGTCTTGTTCACACTGGACCTTCGTTTCTAAAGTGCTTCCTTCTGAGTTAGGATGCTTATCCGCTCCTTCCGGTTTCGTAGTGCTGTGGTCAGATGAGGATCGTTTTTTCACCGACCAAGCGTTAACGGAGGTGACCGTGGAAGATGCCACCGACGACGGGACGGGTTTCTTTCGCTGCTGTGTCGCATTCGTCGTCGATACTGGGACGGATGCTACTAGTACGGAGCGTGCCTTTTGCTGCTGTTGAGATTGTTCCGCCATTTCTAGACCCAGCATTATCGAGGCTTCAATTTTATCTGGAATAATCAGATCCGTCTTTGGATCGGTGGTGCTGCTATTGACTTTACTGCTACTTTCAACCGTTTCATTGCTATTGCACTCCATCGCCGTTTCAGATTTGCCCGACCCTATGGGAGTGATTGTTGGCATTTGTTGAGTATCTGCTACTTTTTCTAGTGTCCCGGATGTAGTGTTGCTGCTACTGCTGGCGGTGGCATCCGTTGTGGTATTGCCATCCATTGATGATGGACCATTATTGTTGGCAACATTTCTTGTAGTTTTGGCTCCTAGCTTCCTGAGTCGACGTGCCCGAATCTGTGGAGGAAATGAAAATTAAATTCACCTGGAGGTTGTGGCGTGTTGACTTGTCTACTTTCTGCACCGTATGTAGATAACAACCGCCCTATCGCTCACCAGAACCCAATTTTCTTCTAGAACAAAAAGAAAGACGCGACGTAAACAAACGACTTTGGTCTAGCCGCTCGAATCCTCGCCATCCGTTCGTTCTGTTCCTGCATTATGCATTCGATAAAGGCGCGACACAGTTTCGCGAATGCTTTCGTCGCAATAAGAAGAATTCCCCTTGTGCGACAATGTTTTTCTGCGTCATTTAAACAACACGCACACATGTATTTGCGGACGTTAAGGAAAGTGTGCAAGAGGTTTTTCCGGACTCAATTTTCAACATGGATCTTTGTTCCGGGTGCGCGCTACGTGTAGCCTTGACTGTCATTAAAGACGGCGTACCACTCATTAACCGCCTACAATGAAAAATCTGCTTTGTTGGCCACCACCGCCGAATGGAAGCGGTCGTCTTGGGCTTGGAGGAAATGTAGATGAGTAACAAAAAAAAAAACATAATGAGAATGGGTTAACGGTGGCAGGTAGCAAAGTTGAGTTAAATGGATCACGCGGTGTAAGAGATCGTTGTAACTAGCGACCGCACGCTGCCTCTCATTCTATTTCGTTTGGTAGCCCACTTGTGTTTTCTTTTGTATTTTTGGATTCATTTATCTCAACAACACCACTAGGGCATGGGATCCACGCGCCGCACCACCAGTGTGTGCCGTACCTGCCTTACCCGCTCGGAGACGATAGCAACGATGTAGCGTAAGCAATAGTGGTGGTAGTGGTAGCATAAAAGACAATCATCACCATCATCATCATCATAGATCGATGGTAATGTGATCCGATCCTTTGTTTTGTGGCAAGAGCGGACTATAGCACGTTGAACTGGGACACGGTAAGCAACGATAGGCTGATAGCTTGTCAAAAATAATTTCATCAACATTGTAGATTGCCATTTTCTGGGCGTTTTTTGCATAGCGCAGTTAACGCAAGGACAGTGGAAGACCCTGTCCAATGTCCCAGCCCTTAGGTCTGCAGAGCGATCGGGGAGCCTTCAATGACACTTTCACAGAAGACAGTGCGATGATTGGGCTGAAAAGTTTAGTGCAATGATTTACCTCTTCCGGCGTTAGCTCCATTGCGTTACTGGCAGTGTGATGTTTTGCTCTTTTTTACAATACTGCCTTCTTCTGGTTCACCACGCCACGGTTCGATTTTTCACAAACTGTTGAAAGATTTACGTTTTCTAGCGTAATCGGACAACAGCTCACTTTTGTCACCTTGCGTAGGTTCACACAAACCGCACAAAAACCCGCTTGCAGTGGTTGGAAAGTTTGTTATTTTCTTTCTACCTTCACAACACAAAACTAGGAACCCTTCTCTTTGTCGTTTGTCGAAAAGGAAGGTCGGTCGTCGTTTTCTTGCGCGCTGCCTTATTTCATCTGTGATTTCGATCGATTTGATGACACGCACGCACAGACACACAAATACACACGATGGACGACCGAGCGCACGGGGTGCTGTGACGCGTCAACAATGCAATAGAAGTAAGGAGCAATTTACCTTTCCTCACAGAACTTCAATAATTTTAGCACACCGAGACTTGGGATTCATCGGCTTCAAGCCACAGACCCCAACTGCACTACGATTCTAGGCCAGACGAGCGATAAATTGTACGCGAACTGCACGTGTCTTCGGTTATGGTTCGGTTCGTGGATGAATGGAACAGAGAAATGGTAAATGATATTCACGACCAATACAAATGGATATCACCATGAAACGAGCAATGTCGGTGTTGAATTGGTATCTTCCTTCCACAGAGTGGGTTTACATCGGACGAAGCGAGAGTGGTACGTCAAAGGCTGCTGAAGGTACCTTTACACTGGTTGGGTTCATGTCCCTATATGGATTCAGTGTAATAATTGCCAGTTCTTTGCACACATATCGCTTTACTGTATTGTAAAATCATCGAGTACTTTGTGCCAACAAATTATTCCTCATTGCATTTGATGTTCCGTTTCCTAATCTAGGATTTACAAACATTAAAAAGTTGTGTTTGGTGAACTGCCTTGTCATGACGGTGTAACAGCATGCGGTGGTGTAATGCGATGCGGTGTAGTCGCAGATTCATCTGTCACGCGGCCCGTTTGACGTTTCACCACATGTCAAAAATCAGCGCAAGAAAAGAACACACGAGTTTTCACGCACCAAAACCGCACGACAAATCGGTAGAGAAATCGTGAAACCGTGCGTAGGTTTTACTCAGTGTCCCCCGTGTGTTCGGCCTTCCCCTAAAAGAAACGGTACCGCTACAGAAATGGGTAACGTGTTGGCTTCCTCCAAACCGATTGCTGGTCCTGGTGGTCTGCCTCCTCCGATGCCTGCAGAAGCGCTCCCTGCAGTCGGCGTGTCGGATGGAGCCGGCTCCTCCGATAAGGCATCTGGTGGTGCATCGAAGCCGCTGGAAAATCCGGGCACAATGGAAGAGTTGCACAGAAAATGCAAAGGTACGTGTCGGCGTTTTCCGCAAATGAGTCCCATCGTAGGCTGTGAGAGGATCAACGTAGGACACCATGCGTATTGCATAATCACCGAATATTGACAGTTGCGTTTACATGGTTTATGTTTTTTTTTGCTTTATGTTTTCATGTATGCGCCTGCTCGGCCTGCTCCGATGGGATATCTGCCACTTGGATACGGATTCGCAGATGTTATGCCAGTAAACTTTGAAGGAGCGAAACTGATGATCAACAAGGGCTTGAGCAACCACTTTCAGGTATCGCACACGATTAATCTGAATTCCTCGAATACTAGCGGTTACCGTTTCGGTGCGATGTACGTCGGCACGAAACAGCTGTCCCCGACAGAAGCATTTCCCGTCGTACTGGGAGACATTGATCCGACGGGAAATTTAAACGCAAACATCATTCATCAGGTGACGCCGACTGTTCGGTGTAAATTTGCATCACAGGTACGGTACATGCATCACAGGTACGGCGTGATGGTCCATTAAAATGAACTGTTCCCCTTTTTTCTAGATCCAAAGCAGTAAGGTAACAGCGGCACAACTTACGACAGACTACAAGGGCCCGAACTATACAACCTCGCTCACCATCGGCAACCCGAACATCATCAACAACTCAGGCGTCGTGGTCGCCCATTACCTGCAGGCCGTTACAGACAAATTGGCGATGGGTGGTGAATTTGCGTACCAGTACGGTCCGGCGGTCCCTGGTGGACAGATTGCTCTCATGTCGGCCGCCGCCAGGTAAGACAATTTACTTGTCCTCATCCTTCTATATCGATGGCATCCTTCTATATCGATGCTGATGGTTGGTTCTCGTTTAAAGATACGCAACAGAGCTGTACACGTGGTCCGGCACGGTTGGAGCGGCAGGAGTTCATCTCTGCTATTATCAACGGGCCAGCGAGCAGCTGCAGATTGGCGCAGAGGTGGAAACCAGCTTCCGGATGCAGGAATCCGTCGCTACCATCGGCTACCAAGTGGACCTGCCCAAGTCAGATCTGGTGTTCCGCGGCATGGTGGATAGCAACTGGACCGTCGGAGCAGTGTTGGAAAAGAAGCTACAACCGTTACCTTTCACCTTTGCACTCAGCGGTATGCTAAACCACACTAAGAATCAATTCCGACTCGGGTGTGGATTGATTGTGGGCTAAAGGACCCATGCGCGCTTCAGCGTAGACCCCGATAGAAGACATTTAAGGCGATCAAAATAAGCATTTCCTCAAAACAAAAATTCCGACACATTCTAAGAACTGGACTGGAAAAGCTGAACCTGCGCAAACAAGAGGAATAGCCGAAGTAATGCTGAGAGTAAAGGTAGAATTGTAGAACACATGCTATGGCTGGTGAAGTTTTAATGGGGGTTAATAGCTAGAAAGGAAATCAACAATATATGTATAGCCCAGTTAAGGGTTAAGAGTGGGCTGAATCGCCAGTGGTACACACTTGTTGAGCACTGTACAGCAGGCCAGCCAGTCAGCTTTTTCATCCCCTGTCCAGCTCTTTTGTCTCTGTTGAGTTTAATCGTACGATTAGGGGAGGGAATCCCGTTGCCCGTTGCACTTCCCGCAATGAAAGTGTGTTGGTGGAGGTAGTATTGCGTTTACTGTAACTACCCGTGCGCCGTAGTGTGTCATCAAGAAATAAAATCGAAATCGTAAAGAGCGAGAGCCACAAAACCAAGGAAAACAGCCAAGTCAACCCGGAATAGGGATTCATCTTTAGATTGTTCACTTTATACGCGGCACCCTCTACAACACTAGCCGATTAAGAAACAGTGCGAGAAGTGTGTATGCTTTTACAGATACTTTACAGTCATTGATTTTTTTTTATTAAAATCTGTTAAAACGTTTACCAATTATTGTTTGTAGCTTCTTGTTTGCACTTTATTTCTATGTGTTGATGAGGGCTTCGCATAACTCGTTCTCGTCGCGGTTCACGCACTCTCTCCATTAGTTCAAGACATCGCGACCTTTTTTTTCGCTTGTTTGCATTGCATAGCACGGCGATTTGTTTGTTTACTTGCGCGTTCGGTCGCCACTTAAGCATGGCGTGGGCCGCAACTTATCGAGGCGCGTGTTTGCTTTAGCATTTCAAAAGCATGCCCGTACCTGTTTTTTACGCGCTCTGTTTAGTCTTTACACATTTGCGAGGTCATCACAGCGAGCGGTTCGAGTTCCTTTGCTGACATCAGGTCGAATTCGGTGACGAAGTAGTAAAAATGTTTGTAGCAAGTGTTAACGTGCGCTTCCTGTGGCGAAAGATAGCGTGGTGGAAGATATTTATAAGTATTACATCACGAAAGGTGCTTACAACTACACCATACTTACTGCACCAATACTGAAAATCCTATCAAAATGATGTATGTACACGTGCACAAATACCCGGAACAGACGGGTAAGGATCTTTTTGCACAGACTCGGAAACGTCTTCGGAAATGGCACGTCGGTCGACACGGGAAACAGCGTCTCGTTGTTGATCTGATTTTCCACCCAGTCCATCAGCAGCTCGATGTAGCGCGGGGCGGGCAACTGTACCGGTTTCTTGTACGTTTCCCCGTCAGCCCACAGGTATTCATATTTGGCACCGCCGCTCATGGTTGGACAGGTGGTTTCGTTGCAATACTCCGAGATGGTTCCGTATATGAGATTAATGCGATTAAAAAAGTCCACTACATGCACCGCTAGCCAATCGTTCATGTTCTCGCCGGCCGGAAGTTTGACCACCTCCTTGAGATTGATGCCGGACTGGAGACTGGCGTTGGCTTGCTTGTGCAACGAGTACCGGATCGTGCCCTGGGTGAATCGTTTCTTCGGTCGAAACGTTTTCTCCCGTTGAAAGAATTCCAAAAAGCCGTTCAGAGCCATTCTCGAAGGTCGTAGTTTCGCCACAATGGAGCCTTTTATTTATTGGCAGTCACACGCGTCCGCGCTGCTTTACGATCAATAAATTTTACGTTCGTTGCACTGCGCTGAGCTATCGCACTGTGTCGTCTGCACGGGCCCGTTTAAACGCCAGGCAAAATTCCTTTTTTGGGTTCCATTCCGTCTGAGGTCCTTTACTACTGCAGTTCCTTTACTACACTTTCCTCACACCTGCCCCGTTCCAAAAATGCTTCTACGCAGTCAGCTTAACGTCGGTGTTAAAAGCGATTATCCATTGTTCTGCACTCCGAAAGAGGAAGGAAGCCTTACCGCGTTTATTCAAAAGTTTAATTGGATCTTCTAAATACCCGTTTCTATCCCGCACAGTGCCGCACACGAAACGAGGTCTAGAATTTCTCACTACATACGAGCAAGATAGAATTTTGCTTTCTGCTCACGAACGACAATGTTTGTGGTTCACCCGAAGTCGAGTCCATCTGTCAATGATGAGCTGTCAACAGTGGCCATTTTGACAGTCCGTCGTCGGAAAATTTTGCACGTCGGTGCCGCGGTGGAAGTAATTTTCTATAAATTCAGCTGTAGGTCGTCGTATCCGGGCCTCGGGTATGGATTCGTGCAAGCATTAGGTGGTTCAGCAGCAATTGCCTATGCAGAAGGCCGGTTCCGTGCGCGCCTGGTCGCCAAAATTAATCTTTTTCGGTAGCGATTTGGCAGTGTTGAGTTGCGTGACTGCGGCCGACGAGCGAAGGTGGCGCTGACAAATTAATTTCGTGTTGTGTGTTGTGAGTGTGTGTGCGAGTGTGTGTACTGTGTGTCAATGCGTACGAGTGTGTGACGGCATTGCGGCTGTGTGCGTGTGATGCGTAGTTTGTTTTGTTATGATGCGGATAAAAACATAAACATTGCCCCACCTTTGCATAAGCTTCGGAAGCAGGATCCAACGGAAAAAGGTTGATCAGTGCTCGGAAGAATTGCAGAATTACGGACCGCGTGCTGTAGAATTGTTATTAAAAGTACAAACTCGCGTACCGGAGCCGTAACCTACGGAGAACATTTACAATCATGTCGATGGTAAAAGTGCTGCAGTTCGTTAACGGGCTCAAGTCCCGCAACAAGGATGTGCAGAACAAAGCGATCAAGGATCTGTCGCTGTACGTCAAGACGGAGCTGCGCGAGACTCCGGATGACATGTTTTTCGAGGACTTTAACCAGCACATATTTGAGATGCTCACCAGCCCAGATAATAACGAGAAGAAGGGTGGAATATTGGCCATCGGTAAGTACTCTTTCACACGTCCAACTCATACGCGTTGCAACAATATTAAGCTTTTTTACCTATTGTTTTCAGATTGTCTCATCAATGGTGATGTCGTAAACACGACCAACAAGATATCCCGATACTCCAACAATCTGCGCAATTTGTTACCAATGAGCGACGTTTGCGTGATGGAGCTGGCTGCGAAGGTGTTAGTAAAGCTGGCCCTGCTCCCCGGCTCGAACGGTGCCAGCTCGTTCGAGTTCGATATAAAGCGTGCTTTTGAGTGGCTTTCGGAAGATCGCGTCGAGAACAAGCGACAGGCGGCTGTGCTAGTGCTGCGCGAGTTGGCAGTCGCAATGCCCACGTTTTTCTACCAGCAGGTGGGAAGCTTCTTCGATCATATATTTGTTGCCATAAAGGATCCCAAGGCGGCTATTCGGGAGGGCGCCGGGCAAGCACTACGGGCCGTGCTGATCGTAACGTCCCAGCGTGAAGGAACAAAGCAGAACAACAACACTCAATGGCACATGAACTGTTATGATCAGGCGTTCGAATGTTTACGTGATATGGTGGGTCGCGAGAAGAATTTAAATCGTGAAGATCGTGTACACGGTGCGTTGATCGTGTTTAACGAAATTCTGCGCTGCTCGCACGCCGGGTGGGAGAAAAAGTACATGCAGTTGGACAGTTTGAACGTCGAGCAGAAACGTTCGTTGCGTATGCAGAGGGAAGAGGAAGGACGTGGATTCTTTCCACGCATCCGTGTGCCTTTTATGGAGAAGCTTGGCAACCATTCTTCGGGACACAGTTCGGTTAGCTACAGCTCACGCTACTATGATGTCGTTACGGATATGAAATTTTTCCGCCAGAACAATAGCGTACAAGAGTCGGCCCTTTACAGAGCGCTGGTAAAGGAAAAGTACCACACCATCTGCCAGGCGGTACTTGATCAGCGTAATTCAAAATCACCGTACGTGATACAGACGCTGTTGGCCATCTTTCCACGGTTGGCAGCATTTAATCGGGAGGAGTTTGTGCGCCTTCATCTGGGAACGGTGACCAACTATCTGTTGACGCTTCTGCGCAGCAAAGAAAAGGAACGCAATGCTGCATTCATTTCGCTCGGCTACATTGCGGTTGCGGTGGAGAAGGATATCGAACCCGATACCAGACGAATCATGGAATTGATCGGAAGTGCCCTACCGCCAAAGGATACGCCCAGTAAGAGGAAAGCTCCTGTCGATCCGTCTGTGTTTATGTGCGTGATGCTTTTAGGGCACGCGCTGAAAGGTCGCATTACGCATGAAATCCAGGAGATTATAGCACCGATGTTATCTACCGGACTTAGCCCGGCACTGATAGTTTGCTTGCGGGAGCTCTGTGAAACGGTACCCCAAGCACAGCCGGAGATTACGGCAGGGCTGCTGAAGATACTGTCGTACGTGCTGATGAACCGACCGTTGCCCCAATTTATCGTTCCCAAATCCCATTCGGTCGTGTCACCATCGTTCCTCAGCAGCTTGGAGCAACAGCAGCAGGCACAACCGGTGCAGCAACAAGTGCACGATACTGCCACGATCGTACTGGCTCTGCAAACGCTTGGTACATTTAGCTTCGAAGGATGCAGTTTGCTGCAGTTCGTGCAACGGTGTGCGGATCACTTCCTTAACAGCGAGCAGCAAGAGATTCGTATCGAAGCCGTTCATACCTGTACACTTTTACTGAAGCTTGCCCTTCAAGCAGCAGACAGCAATGGGAACGACGTTTCCGAGACGCTCACACAAACGCTCAGCTCAGTGCTGGAGAAAATTCTGGTCGTGGGCATTACGGACGTGGATCCGGCCGTACGTCTGCGGGTACTGAAATCGTTGGACGAAAGCTTCGACACACAGCTAGCGCAACCGTGGTTCCTGAGTTCTTTGCTTGTTACCATACACGATGAGGTGTTCGAAATACGCGAGCTCGCGATCATCATCATTGGCCGCCTGTCGACAATCAATCCGGCGTACGTAATGCCCAGCCTGCGCAAAACGATGGTTCAATTACTGACGGAGCTGGAACATTCGGGTGTCAGTCGAAACAAGGAGCAGAGTGCGAGAATGCTCGATCATCTGATCGTCAGTACGCCGAGGTTGGTAGCATCGTATATGCGACCGATATTAACGATCCTTGTGCCAAAGCTCAAGGAGCCGGATCAGAATCCGAGCGTGGTACTGAACGTACTCCGAGCTATCGGAGACCTGGCGGAGGTGATAGGTGGTCACCATGTGTTGCAAAAGTGGTCCGATGAACTGCTGCAGCTTCTGCTGGATATGCTCAGCGATGCGGGATCAACGGAGAAGCGAGCTGTCGCACTATGGACGTTTGGACAGCTGGTCAGTGCGACGGGCCAGGTAGTGGTACCGTACAATAAGTATCCAAATCTGATCGATATACTGATAAACTTCTTGAAAACCGAGCAGCAGCTGTATGTCCGTCGCGAAACAATTCGTGTGCTTGGGCTGCTAGGAGCGCTCGATCCATACAAGCACAAGATGAATCGAGGACTGATAGACAGTCAGACCAGTGCAAACATTCTCATTTCCGTGGACACCAAAACCGACGAGCATACGGACCTTTCTACGTCGGAAATGTTGATCAATATGAGTACGCAGCTGGACGAGTATTACCCCGCGGTGGTGATATCGACATTGATGAAAATTTTGCGAGATCCAACACTGTCCAACCACCACCTAAGCGTTGTCCAGGCTATTACGTTCACGTTTACCAGCCTGGGCATCAAGGGAGTGCCATACCTGTCACAGGTATTGCCCTGTCTACTGAGGAACATCGTTACGGCCGACATGAACCTTAAGGAGTACCTGTTTCAGCAGCTGTCGACGCTGATATCTATCGTGAAGCAACACATTATTGGGTTTATGGATGACATCTTCGAGCTGATAAAAACGTTCTGGACCACTGGCGGTGGAGGTCAGGGAGGTGGTGGCTCGTCGAGCTCAACGGCATCGGCCGCGTCATTGCAACCGACAATTATTAACCTGGTCGAGAAGATTGCCATTGCGCTTGGCTGTGAGTTCAAGGTGTATCTACCTCAGCTGATGCCGCAGATACTACGCGTCCTGCTGCACGATACTTCGAAGGATCGTTCAGTGACGGTGAAGCTGCTCGGCGCGATGCGCAACTTTGGTAACAACCTGGACGACTATTTGCATCTCATTATACCGGCGATCGTGAAGCTGTTTGAACCGGTGGACATACCGCTGAATGTGTCCGTAACCGCTCTGCAAACAATCAACTATCTCGCCGAAGTGCTAGATTTCACTGATTTTTCTTCGCGCATCGTACATCCGTTGGTTCGCGTGCTCGACTTCTATCCCGAGTTGCGTCCCGTCGCTCTCACCACGCTCTGTTCGATAATGATTCAATTGGGTCGTAAGTACCTCGTGTTCGTGCCGCTTGTTAATCGGGTAATGATCAAGCACAAGATCCCCTCGGTGGAGTATACGAAGCTGTTGACTAAACTGCAGAACAATAGCACGCTTCCGATGGATGATGAATTCCGCATACGGCAGGCACGGAATCGTAATCGCGAGATATCGTTGCCTAGCGACAGTACGATAAAAAAGTTCCCCGTGTCCATGTCCGATTTGGAGGCAATGTTTAAGGCAAATAGACGTGTGTCGAAGGACGATTGGTTGGAGTGGTTGCGCCGGTTGAGCATCATCCTGCTGAAAGAGTCAAAGAATCCGGCGCTACGATCGTGCGCCACATTGGCCCAAAGCTACCCCCAACTACTGAAAGATCTCTTCAATGCCGCATTCGTATCGTGCTGGTCAGATTTGTCCGATAAACTGAAGCACGATCTCGCACATAGTCTCACACAGGCACTGACCGTACAGGATCTGCCCGAAATCACCCAAACGGTGTTGAATTTGGCCGAGTTTATGGAGCATTGTGAAAGCTATCCACTGAAAATTGACTCCAAGATACTGGGCGAACGTGCGATGGAATGTCGGGCTTACGCGAAAGCTCTGCATTACAAGGAGGAAGAATTCCACCATACAAAGGATCATCATCAGTCGCTGTTTGAGTCGCTTATCCTGATAAACAATAAGCTGCAGCAGAAGGAGGCAGCGGAGGGTTTGCTAGAATATGCTGGACGACATCGCTCCAGCGCCGAGGAGATGAAGGTTCAAGTACGATGGTACGAAAAGTTGCACAGTTGGGAACAGGCCCGAGCTCTGTACTCAGAAAAACTAAAGACCAACCCGAACGACTTGGAGTCGCGGCTAGGTGAAATGCGTTGCCTGGAAGCGTTGGGTGAGTGGTCGGCACTAAACACAGTGACAACCGATAACTGGGATGCGCTAGGTTCGGAGGGACAGAGCAAGGCTGGACGGCTGGCAGCTGCTGCCGCTTGGGGTTTGCAAGACTGGGACGGAATGCATCGATTCGTGCGTTGTATCCCAGAGGACACGCAGGACGGTGCTTTCTATCGTGCCGTGCTGGCTGTGCACAATGAGCAGTACGAGTTGGCGCAAAGTTTGATCGATTCGACGCGCGATCTGCTCGACACGGAACTGACGGCAATGGCCGGCGAGTCGTACGAACGTGCTTACGGTGCGATGGTGTGTGTGCAGATGCTTGCCGAACTGGAGGAAGTGATTCAGTACAAGCTCATCCCGGAAAGACGTGAAACGATCAAGTCGATGTGGTGGGACCGTCTGCTCGGTGGTCAGCGGTTGGTCGAAGATTGGCAGCGCGTCATTCAGGTGCACTCGTTGGTGCTGTCGCCCAAGGAGGACATCCGTACGTGGCTCAAGTTTGCATCGCTCTGCCGTAAGAATGGCTCATTGAAGTTATCGGAGAAGACGTTGGTCATGCTGCTCGAGTACGACCCCATGCAAAATCTGAGCGAACCGCTGCCGATCGACAAACCGCACGTAACGTTTGCCTACACCAAGCATCTCCATATGGCAGGGTACACGAAAGAGGCTTACGATCATTTGAATCGCTTCGTGGCGTCCTTCAGCCCACAGGCTTTCACCGCAAGCAGTGGTGCCGGTGGACAGGATGATTTGAAGGATGAAAATAGGCGGCTTTTGGCACGCTGCTTCCTAAAGCTAGGCATGTGGCAGAGCAGTTCCACCGGAGGCAACTTGGTGAAGGAACATTTGATAAACGGTATCCTCGTGTGCTACAGTCGTGCGACGAAGCACGATCCAAATTGGTACAAAGCGTGGCATAATTGGGCCTACATGAACTTTGAAGTTGTGCAAGCAAAGAAACAGCAGGAAGAGTACACCAAAAACCCTGGAAGTAGTGCAGAGCGAAATCTGATAAAGCATTACGCCGTTCCAGCGGTCCGTGGTTTCTTCCAGTCGATCAACCTTTCACAGGGAAATTCGTTGCAAGACACCCTGCGCTTACTCACGCTCTGGTTCGATCATGCACAGTACGAGGAGGTGTACGAAGCACTGGTCGAAGGAATGCGTGTGATCGATAAAAACACGTGGCTCCAGGTGATTCCGCAACTTATTGCACGCATCGACACGCCGCGCAATCTGGTTGGCCAGCTGATCAACTACCTGCTGACAGAGATCGGTAAAACACACCCGCAAGCACTGGTTTACCCGTTAACGGTGGCTTCCAAATCGGCACCAGGTACGCGAAAGCAGGCGGCCCATAAAATCCTGAACAACATGTGCGAACATTCGAACACGCTGGTCAACCAGGTGCTGCTTATCAGCGAGGAGTTGATTCGGGTGGCCATTCTGTGGCACGAGCAATGGCACGAAGGACTTGAGGAAGCGTCCCGTCTGTACTTTGGGGAGCAGAATGTTGAAGGCATGTTTGCGACACTGGAACCACTGCACGCCATGCTGCAGCGTGGACCGCAAACCTTGAAGGAATCGTCCTTCAACCAGGCGTACGGACGAGATTTGACCGAGGCACAGGAATGGTGCAAACATTATAAGGTAACTTTTACTACGACATCTTCCCACATTGTACACGAATCTTTTATCACATGTTGTGCCATTCTATTTGCAGGCCTCGAAGAATGTGCGCGATTTGAATCAAGCATGGGACCTATACTACCACGTGTTCAGGCGCATATCGCGCCAACTGGTACAACTAACTTCCCTGGAGCTGCAGTACGTCAGTCCGAAGCTACTGGCCTCACGTAACCTTGAACTAGCCGTTCCAGGCAGCTACACACCAGGTCAGCCACTGATTTGCATCGCCAGCATCGAAACAAACCTCACAATCATCAGCTCGAAGCAACGTCCCCGGAAACTATGCATCCGTGGCTCGAATGGTAAAAACTACATGTTCCTGCTGAAAGGCCACGAAGATCTGCGTCAAGATGAGCGAGTGATGCAGTTGTTCGGGCTGGTCAACACCCTGCTGCTGAACGATCGTGACACGTTCCGTCGCAATCTGACGATTCAACGGTATGCGGTCATTCCGCTAAGCACGAACTCGGGCCTAATCGGTTGGGTGCCTCACTGTGACACACTGCACAAGTTGATACGGGACTATCGTGAGTCGAAGAAAACGATGCTTAACATCGAGCATCGGATCATGCTGCGAATGGCCCCGGACTATGACCATCTGACGGTGATGCAGAAGGTAGAGGTGTTTGAATATGCGCTTGAACAAACGAAGGGAGATGATCTTGCCAAGCTACTCTGGCTGAAGAGCCCTTCTTCTGAGCAGTGGTTCGATCGCCGTACCAACTACATCCGCTCGCTTGCGGTCATGTCAATGGTGGGTTACATCTTGGGTCTGGGAGATCGTCATCCTTCAAATTTGATGTTGGATCGATTGAGTGGAAAAATTCTGCACATCGATTTCGGCGATTGTTTCGAGGTAAGTTGAACGGGAGGGTGATCGTTGGCCTGGGTAAAGCATTTTCACGCTCTTGTGTTCTTCATCTTGTCTCTCCCTCAGGTTGCTATGACGCGAGAAAAGTTCCCCGAGAAAATTCCTTTCCGACTGACACGGATGCTCATCAATGCGATGGAAGTGACTGGAATCGAGGGAACATACCGACGTACCTGCGAGAGTGTAATGCACGTGTTGCGCCGTAACAAGGACAGTCTTATGGCGGTACTTGAAGCGTTCGTGTACGATCCTCTGCTTAACTGGCGCCTGCTGGATTCGGACCGATTGCGTCGTTCGAAGAACGCGGGTGACATGGACAGTGTGTCAGGCAGTCTGCACGAAGACTCCCTGCTTAGCTACAACGCCAGACGAGATGCCCGTCTGAATGAACTGAATGCGGGAACAGCGCCAACGGTACCGCCTGGTACAGGTCAACCCTCTGCCACTGTAAATGTTCCTACTGGTGGTGCGACAGCTGCCATTCCTGTACCAAACGCTTCCAGCACTGCTTTACCTGCTGGAGGTGACGCACCGGATGGCAATTACCCGGCGTTGCAGAATCCAGTCGATGTAACGAATAAGAAGGCGCGAGCAATTGTGGACCGGGTCAAGGACAAGCTGACTGGTAAAGACTTTGGCAAAGCAGAACCAGTAGCCGTCAACCGACAGATCGATCTGCTGATTCAGCAAGCGACCAATAACGAGAACCTCTGTCAGTGCTACATCGGTTGGTGTCCTTTTTGGTAACGGGATTTCCCGAGCGACCCTTGTGTGTGCGTGGGGGGATGTGGTGGATCGTGGCTTTGCTTGTAGCGCTTTTCTACATATGCACATCCCCACACTACACCGTCGTAAATGTGTTGTGCCTGTGTGTTCTTTTATGTGTAAATACCGATGTCCCGTGGGACTGTGTTGATGAAGGTTCCCCTCTATAGTTTATTAATCTCTTGTATTTAAGCGTCCGGGACATACGCTTTTGGTTTCAGTGATGTCGACACTACTTACGTTAGAGACGTTAATTTTGCTTACCCTTTAATTACTTTATTGGAGCGCAAGTTTGATAATACATATAAAGAGCCGGTATATGAAACTAAAAAAATAATCCGGACGTCGTAAAAGATGTCACGCAAACACAGACACGTATATTTTTTGGAATACAAACGAAAATGTATTTCGGAGTAAAATGATGACATTCCAATTATACAACTGCTGTGAATTTAACGACGCTGATGCCGACGCTCGCGCTCATGCCGACGGTCATAGTCTCGATCAAGATCTCGGTTAGGGAGGCGCTCTCGATTACGTCCACGGTCATGGTCGCGGTCTCGGTCCCGTTCGCGATCACGGCCACGGTCCCGCTCGCGATCACGGCTGTGGTCCCGTTCACGACGATTAGATACATCCTGTTCCGTTTCGTCACGATGGTGCCTGGAGTGATATTTCTCCCTGCCACGATCGTATTGCTCGTCCCCATCTCGATGACGCGGTTGGCGATCTTCATGATCATTAGCATATCTTTCGGCGCCATGTCTTGCATTTCTTCTTGAACGATCACCTTTATCGTGCCTTGATGTGTCTTGCTCCTTTTCCTCTGCTCCTCTCTTTCTGTGCATTTCATTTCGCTCTGAACGATCGTCCCGTTTGTCCTTTGCCTTTTTATCGGGTTGCTTTTCCTTTTCCGATTTCTTTTTCTTTGAAGTGCCTTCCTTCTCTTTGTTCTTTCTTCTCTTCCGCTTGCTTTTCAATTCCTTGTCTGATTCAGAACTGCTGCTGTCCGTGTCCGAGTCACTGGACGAAGAAGAGGAAGAATCAGACGATGAACTATCCGAATCGGAATCAGAACTGCTAGAATCAGAATCACTCGATCCGCTTGATTCAACCGGGGCAGCTAGTGGCTGGATAACGGGTTTTGGAGCGTGCTTTAAAAACTCACGCAACTCATCGGTCAGGCCACCCAGGCCGATAGAGGTAAAGTAATTGATGGCAAAGCGGGTATTTTTTGGGTTGTCCCTTGGAAACAGACCGGAAAATGGTTCCTGCAGTGTTGGATCTTTCAGTCGAGTGTTCAGCTTAAACAGTCCCATATATTCCGCCAGCTCTTGGAAAAGAATTTTGATGAATATACGGCTCGAGCTGGTGGTGTCCTCTTCGTTTAGCCGGATGCATTGCAGTACATCCCAGCCGATGGAATCGGTAAACAATAGGTGAGCGAAGAACTTGCTGACATTGCGTAACCGATTTGTGTCCAATCGATGGGTCGTTGTGTATGTATCCTGAAAGATCTGTTCGAACGGGGCAATGTAGATTTTGTTTATCATGCAGAATCGTTGCGCCAATAGGCCGTAAAACTTTTCGTATGTCCGTTGCTCCGCGCAGCAGTCTAGAAACATGTGGCACAGTTCCTGTTCCTGACCCGGCTTCAGTTCCATCTTCATCAGCTTGTGTGCACACTCCTCGTAATCCAGACTGGAGTGAATCGTGAGGTAGATGGTTCTTCGCAAAGCGATCAGATTCGTTTCCGTATTGTCAATGATGGTATCTTGCTTCTTTTTCGCATCCTCGCCAACATCCGAATCACTATCGACATCGTCGTCGTCGGAACCATCGCTATCGCCGCTTGATGAATCACCACTTTTATCGCCTTCCTCATCATCATCCTCTGCGTCGCTTCCAAGAATTTCCTTGCAAATTGCCTTATATTTCGTTTCGTTTGCCTCAAATTCAGGATCCACCTTAAACACGTCTAGAAATGAAAAGAGAAAACTTCAAATTGGACTTTTTCCGGTATGGTGAAATCAACAGATACACTTACTCAGTATGTCCTGTGTGTCGGTCGCCTCGTCCAGCATGATCAGATGAGTGTACTGATCGTCTTCTTCAACCAATTCCAAAGCATCCATAACAGCGACATGGTCTTTGAATCCGTCTTTTCGAATTTGAAACACCACTTCGATCATGTACTGAACGCGCTTGTCCAGCTTTCCTTCATGTAGAATGTTTTTAAGCATTTCGAAAATAGCATTAATGCCCTTTCCAGACACCTCCGTTAGCTTTTGGCCAACCTCTTTCAGGAACGCAATCGCGACCTCCACCGAATCGTCCGTGGGATTTTCAACGAGTAGCGTCAGAATTTCGAGTGCCAGAATTTCGTGGGCCACGCGCTGGTTGACCAAGTGCGCAACAAAGCGGGACGCCGAAAGGCAAATGGACTTGTCGTTCCGCCGGAAGCCACGTTTGAACTGAATGACCAGCCGGTGCAGTAGCAACTCACCGATGTTTGGGAATTTGGAGTTTATGATGGCCACCAAGGCAGCGTACACATGCGTAAATGTCGGCGAAGCAGCTTGTGCCTGAATGATGGAGCGACACAGCAACCCCCGACCACGGATGACGTTTTCACGCAGCAGCTCTCGCGTGATTACGCCAATGTTATCCACGTTCACCTTGTTAATAAAACCGTGAATGGACTTCTTCAGTGCTTCCCATGATATGCGCTGGTACGCCGCTGATGATTTGTCCGTGATTTCTGCCTGCATCATACGCAGTTTCGCCGGCGGAATGTACGCTCCTCCCGTTTTGGATGTCAACAAATCAACAGTCTTGCGGATGGCTGGTTTCTCATTCCGCAACAGTGACTCGTCTCCTTCCTCCTTTCGGTTGGTTACGGCGCGATTCTCTTTTTCCCTTGCCGCGTCCTCTCTTCTTCTCGCTCCATCGTCATCTCTGCGTCTGTTGCGATGTCGATCACGCGAACGTGATCTTGTCCTAGAACGGGAATAGGATCGTGCATGCGAATGCGAACAAGAACGTCCACGTCTTCGGCTTCTCCTGCGTCGTCGGGACCGGCTGTGAGATCGGGACCGGGTTCGCGATTGTGACCGGGATCTTGTGTGTGTTCGATGTCTGGAACGACTACGATGATGATACCGCTCATGCCTTCTGCTACGGGATTCCGGCTTTCTGTCCACATCGGAGTGCGAATGGGAACGTGATCGAGAACAGGAACGATCAGACGGTAATTCACCTTCCTCTACCGGGTCTTTCCGCCGAGCGACGACCGATTTCAAACGATTTGCAAGCGGGCTAGCGCTTCTCGACGCACGCTCCTCCCTGTCCGCTTCGCTCGGTGATGCACCATCATCCTTACTCGTCGCCGGCTCCGTTCCGGATTTTGTCACCATATTTTCTTCGATATCAGGCATTACTACCACTACGTTATCGTGCAGAATTCACTTCTAAAGTTCCTGGAAGTCAATACTTTTAAGAAATACCCAATAAATTAAAACTTTGCAATGAGCTCACGCGTAAACAATCCTAACTACCTATCAATATTTTCATCACGCTTCTTCTTTTTTCCGACGGAAAGTGCTGTCAGAATACCTTGACAGCTGAAAAATGTCATTCCAAAAAATTTTCAGATAAGCTTATCTTCGAAATTCTTGAATAATACTGTATTTACTTTTCGTTACAGATAACTATAAATTGTTAATGAATTTGTGCTAAACGATAAATTGTAAAACGTGGTAAGAAATAATTCGATAGCAATACCACGAAAGGGAATGTAGTTAGCGGCTTTGGCAACACTGCATACAGCGGAGGAAAGCAATCTACATTTTGTATACAACCCCGAAGCAAGTGTCTGCAGAGGAAAACGTGCTTCGTCGTTACCATGGCAGAAGATAAGTTTATTTTACCATCACCTAAATTTAGGGACGAAGTGCAGAAGGGACTCGACCATTTTAGCCGTCATTTAAATCCTCACTTCTCTACACCAAATGGAATGTTGTTACCGCGTGATAAACAACCGCCACCCATGTATGGACCACGCGGTTCCACCGTTCCGCCACAGTTCCTGAGCAATGCGCGCAAGAGGCCTGCGTCTGGACAGTACAAGCCTGGTTCCGGTCCCGTTCCCTCAAAGGTCAGCAACTTTAGGTATCCCACACCAGGCAACCAACGAGGAGGACCCAAAAATGACGGTGGAGGACAAAACAATCGATCACCCCGATCATCGAACAATGGACTCGATAAGGAGGTACGACCAGAATTGCTAGTGTTAGATTGGAAGCTGTGGTGCGAAGGATGTGACGTGAATTGCCGTTCAGAAGCAGAGTTTGAGCAGCACAAAATGAACCATACACCGTGCACTGTACCTGGGTGCAAGTTCATCGGACATCCGATGATTATGAAGAGACACGAGCGTCAAGTGCACAAGGATGCTGAATGTACCAAGGACACCGTCATTCCATCCCCAAAGGAGATTGAACAGTGGAAGGAGGAGCGCCGAAAACGATATCCCACGAAGCAGAACGTAATTCTACGCCAGCAAGCCCAGGAAGCGCGGTTTAATCGGGGTGAACGTATCGAGGAAAAGAAGGAACGTTTTCCCAACCGGCCTGGAGCATTGAATGGGGATTGTAGTGCCAATGGTCAAACGAAATCATTCGGTCGAAATTCGAATCGCTCCAAGCGCAAAAGACGTCCAAAAGTATCATCCTTCGCAGCTGTTATCGTTGAAAAAACGGATAGAGTGGCTTTCGCGGGTACCTCGTCCATGAAAGATTACAAAGATCCACCAAAAAATTCACTGACAATACTGGCAGACTATGGCACGGATACGGAATCTAACTCAGAAGAAGAAGCAGATGTACCAATCGAAGAACAGACTGTGCGGGAGACTTTATCTCCACAACTGTCTGCCTTTGGTAAACCGACTTTGGAATCTGAAAACGTGCTGAGTGAAGGTGAAATAAAAGACGAAGAAGTATGTGGCGAGGTCCATGGAGAACCAGTCGTACAATCGGATCTTGTTTCTGCAGAAGCGCAAAGTATAGATCAATCTGTAGGAAAGGCGAAAGTGGCTACCATCGCGGAAAATGTGCCCACAAAAGATGATACTGTTACATGCGGCGAATCGGGCGGGTCCTCTTCAAAACTGCCCAACAGTATAGCACCGAATGAGCCTAAACAGCAGTGCAAAGGAACAAATCTAAAAATCCTGAAAGGCAAACATGATAGGAACCGGAAAAGAGGTCTGCTAGACTATTCTAAGCTTCGGCATTCCAAACAGAACACGATGCTGGAAAAGCTACTTGACGTCGATATACGACACGAGCGGAACGTATTGCTGCAGTGTGTGAGGCACGTGATAGTGAACAATTTTTTCGGAATTGGCCAGCTGAAAACAGAATCACCGAAAGCACCTGTTGCGAATGTTAGCGAAGAGGCAAAAGAATAAAATACAAATACGGTTTATTGAGAAATATGTATATTCTACAGCATAACTCCTGCAGTGCTTGATGACGCGTTTTGACCGACACGATTACTTTGCATCCGGTTAGCCTGAATATAGCGCATTTTGCATTCCTCCAGATCCTTGATGCGCGATTTCACATGCTGAATACGGTGCCACGCCATTTGCAGCACCTTAGCTGACGCGTACCCAGAGCCTTCGTGCGGTTGCCCGGTGGATACTTGCGTAAGGTAGTTTATCTGTTCAGAAAGCTTTGTCTCGACGATGTTAAGCGACTTGAGAAACTGGTTCACATTGGTTTCGGTTGCTTTTTGGCTCGTTTTCTCTTTGCTCAGCTCCATCAGTGCTGCTCCTGGAAACGGGGATGGGGACAGAGAGCGTCAGACAAAAACCAATTATCGCAATGGTACCGGTAAGCTGTGCACTACCCACCAGCACTTTGCAAGCACGCGATTAGTTCTTTTTCGATTTGATCCAGCGCCTGTATTTTGTCGATCGCAGTCATCGTGGAATCCGGGAAGCCTTTATCGACGATGAATGTAAACAATCTGCGTCCAATTGGCAGTGCTGCCCGGTCTATTAACGGTGGTGACAGCGAGAGCGTTTGCCGGTACTGGCAACACTGGCACCATCTGACAGGCAGCTGAGCAGAAATGATTCACAAAGCAAAGCAAAAGAATTTCCTTCGCTCGTGTCGTTTGTGGTTCCGAAAGACGGCGCGCTGTTGTACAATTGTTGGTTCGCGTCGAACCCCGTGTAAAATGTCGTTCTTTACGGGAAGATGAACATCTGTGCCTAACCGACGTGCGAAGTGTTTTTTCTTTCGGTTTTCTTTTTCATTTGGCCGTATGTCCGCTCCGAATATACAAGCTTGTAGCGAAGGTTATCTGTGACCGACCACCCTGGTGGGCGTTTTTTTCCTCTCTCACGTCCCGGTTTGGATGTGTGAACTCGGTGGTGAGGATAAATTGTTTAGCCTGTGATACGCGTGAGTGCAAAGTTCTACAAAAGTGTCCATTCATACCCCCTCCCCTTTCGGTGCAAAGTTTGTTCGTGCCGTGCGACCTTTTGCACTGAAGAAAATAGAATCAATGCGTTTGGAGTATCATAGGAATCTATCCATTAACGGATCGTCGTTTTCGGCCCTGAGAACGCAACGGAATTAACGGGTTAGGAAAGAAAAGCAAGTACAGACCGACGAAGCAGGCTCTGGCATGGTCGGTTGTCGGATCGTGTGAGGTGCAAACCAGCAGCAACAAAACGAGGAAAGAAAATATTTTTGGGTGCCAGTGATCTTGTCCTTTTGGTGTGGCGAAAGCAACGGCAGCGGGTGTTGTTGGTGGCGACGGCGGTGGTGCTAAGGCCTGTGGCGAAGCGTATCGACTGAAGATTTTTTCACTTTTCCTCTTCCCATGTAAGTGATGCTAATTATAAATCTGGGTATGGGAATATTTTATGTTTTTGCTTTTCCCACTTTCGACAAGGGTCCCTAAATGTCTAATGCCAAGCTAATGTCTGTTCCCCGTTGTGCTCTAATAATAAAAAAAACGGTCTGATCGGTTTTTGGGTTTTGAGCTATTCGACTGCATCGAACGCGTTTGATAAGGCGACATCAGGTGTCGCACGATTCGGATGGCTGGACAAGCAAAAACGGCGATAAGTAAACTTGTAAACCGCCCAGCAAGAGAAGGCTTTCAATGATCATTGAACCTAAACGAAAAGTTCCGCCATCCGATGCGAAGATAACGATGAAGATGCTGGCTGCTGTGCTCATTCTAGGTGAAGATCAGAGCAAACAGTGATCGCACCATCAAAAACGTTTGTTGTCTCTCGCCGCTGTCGTCGCCGGATGGCATTGGACATTTGCTCTGTGTCGCCGTGAAATTAATTTTTCTATTTATAGTAACGATCGAGAGCCGAATCTTTTGAAGAACATCATCAGTCGCAGCAACAGAAGCGGTGCGGTATATCTTTGCACTGTGATCGTCGCGGAGGGGATAGAACATTCATAATCCGATCGTTGCTTCGGGTGGAAAAAGTGAAATACCTCGACATCGAGCGAGTCAAAATGTCTGAGGAAAGACGCTTGGTCCGCATATCCCACAAACTGAGGAAATGCACGTGAGCCCCCAGCAGAGAGTAGAGTGCTGGTTTATTGCCATTTTCAAACGATCGCACCCCGGAGCAGTTATAATCCTGTGCCGTTATGTTGTAAAATCATCAACTCTTCTGTTAATCTGCCTAGAATCGAGAGCTTGAAAAGATATAAACACCATCACGAGGGGCATTTAAAAATAAGGACACGTTCTTGTCCTCCCCTCTGAATGCGGATCGTATTTTATCTGCAAAATTGTTTAGTTTGTTAGACAGATTGCAAATGCTTGTTCTCTAAATTTAACCAAGGGTGCCGAGTATTTAATATGTTCTAAAACTCTCGCCTTTGTGGGGCCACTAAAGCGAAAACACCTGTTGTAAACGACATGTCACATTCCGCACACGGAATGTGTGGTCACGCAGAGGGAGGGAAAAAAGCCAAGCCATAGCAAATTTTGCCAATCGTTTTGAACTACACAAGAATACATTCTTCTCATCGTACGGTTAGCTCGTTACTGGAAACAGAAACATACGCCATCAAGGACGCTCTGCAGGGCAGTCATCAGTGGTCTATGAAATAGGATCTGCGATACATTATATTTGCCGTTTTAACCAAAGACGGTAAACGGCGCCACACACGTGTTTGTGCAAGAAATGCGCGCAAACAATAATTATACATCACCATCGTCGTCGACGTAACGCCGCTGGTTTTTGCGGGTGAATTGTTTATGAGTCTAATTTTCAAACCGTTTCATGTTGGACTATTGCCAGGGCCGGGCCCCAAGAAGATCAGAGTGAGTTATTTCGTTCTTAAGATGTGATTTGGGCGTAATGTCTCGTCTCGGAATGGAAATCGATTTGAGATCATTTGAGACCCTTCTTTGCTTTCGGTGTGCAACGGTGTAAATGATAAAAATTCGATTTACAAGAGTTTGTAAGATCTATACATGCGAGTTGCGGAGCGGATATAAGTATTCTTGCAAATGTGTAGGATTGTATGATTTGCATAATGTGTGCAAACAATTTCACATTGAGTTACGACACACCGGTTCTTGGGTGTGGATGTTGTGGCGTATCCGATGCCACCGATGCTGCTTATGGAAGCGACGGGTGCTGTCAGTCGTATGTCAGTCAGGGTGAGCGGAAACCTAAGGTACCATTTTCTCGAACAAGTTTTGCCAAATAAAATTTGCCTCGAAAATAACGCATCTCTTCATCGTGCACCTCAGCTGGGGCTAAAATCTGCGGCCAGAGGCTGAGTGGTTCGTCGCGAAAAACAGTTTTTGGCAGTTCTCGTTATGCCCTATCACAGGCGAGCAGTGTGACGAATCGGTTGTGCTGCGCTAAGAACGGTGTTAGAACCAGTACTGTGGTGCGATTTTCGCAGGAAAGAATAACCTTTTCCATGGAGTTGTGAACATTATTCTCATCCAACTTACAGGCCATCTTCAAGCAAACCTACAGCACTAAACAACAATATCTATCGATTATTTCCCAAGTAGTGTTTGTGATCGCTGTGGTGATTCATTGAACCCAACGTATGCGTAGTTCTACTACAGAAGAATGTATGTATACGATTGGAAATGGCAGCGGAGCAAAGATAAATATCAATTTCTTTTCTTTTATTATAGACGGTTCACCGAGGAAGAGA
The DNA here is from genome assembly GCA_000349105.1 of Anopheles epiroticus. Taxonomy (NCBI): domain Eukaryota; kingdom Metazoa; phylum Arthropoda; class Insecta; order Diptera; family Culicidae; genus Anopheles; species Anopheles epiroticus. Next base: position 107,208 of record KB669681.1, read on the forward strand.
ATGTATTCGTCCGACTGTTACACGTCTCATAGTCACCGAGCTCGTGCATAATATATCCTGGGAGAAGTCGAGTGATCGTGCGCCAAGAGACGAAAAATAATTATAGAAATCTTGCTGCAGCTGCAGCACATTTGATAGGGCGCAGGACCCGTGCGGATAAAGGAGCAATGCAATAGGCATCTCTGTAACCTAAGAGACAATTGAGAGTCCAGTAACTTGTGATTACGCGTTATATCTGATAAGTGAATTCTTGTAATTCAGATCGTAACCCTTCGACATTTGTATCTCTAATCATGACGATGCATCAAAATTACGTGGTTTTGATATGGTACATCATTATGGTGGTGATACTTATATACTTGTTTGTGTTTTCACAATAATAACGAGACACTTGGAGCATGATAGAAACACTGCGACATACATACTTGTAAAATGGGATTAACATTTCCATATTGTGATGACTTATAGCAGCATCACAGGGAAAATGCACGAGTTTAATGTAGAACTAAAATGAAGAAAGTGATTCTTCATCGATCACTGATTCAAATGGACATACAAATGATTTGTTAAAATAAGAATGGTTCATGGTTCATGAATGATGGGTACAATCGTTAATAAATAAATGATAAAATAATTAATAAATGATTTGCTAGCAATAAATTGAATGAAATCTAAGGCACCAAAACGATCCAACATCAGAGACGTTGTTTCGATTTTTTTGATCGCACTAAAATATATTTATATATTTTTTTTATTTCGGTAGTGACGGCCAGGCCGTATTGCTTTCACACTAAAATATCATATGAAACGATTAATTTACCTTTTGCGGCAATAGGAACGGCGTTGCATCAACATATTTAAAAGCATTGGTTTTTATTTTTGCATCAAATTTAACCGACTCTGTGCAGCGGGGTGTCTCATACAAACGGTCTCTAAAACACGTGCGTGCGTCATACTGTCTGTTGGTGCGAAACGAAAATTTGTAGATGCTTCTGTTCCTCATCCATAACGGTGAACATTTTGAAATATTGAGGCGTAAGACATACATGGGACTATTTTTAAGCTGGTGGAATTCGATCTGTCTTTGTACATATGGATGATTTATCGGTAACGGAACGGGTTGACTAGAAAGAGTGTACTCCACACATGTGGCCGAAACGAGATGCGTTCGTCACGTCGTTGCCCCTCGATTTATCATTACACCATTGCGCAGCGGGTTTGGTCCAAAAGAATCGGAGGCAACAGTTGATAGATTTTTTGTATGATTTATTTTCAGAACAAAGCACCAATCTCGCCATGGACACTTCAATAATTACTGTACAGGCACAGTACTCTTTCAAGGGCTCGAACAATGACGAGCTTTGTTTCAAAAAGGGCGATATCATAACGCTCACGCAGCGCGAAGAGGGCGGCTGGTGGGAGGGAACGTTAGGTGACAAGACGGGATGGTTTCCCAGCAATTACGTGAAGGAATATGCTGGTACGTATTTGGTTAAAAGGGAGTAAATCTTTTCATAATCAACAAAATATGTATTCTAGGACCATTGCCCTTATCAGAAACTATACGGCCGCCGGAGGAAATACAGGCGTTTCGATCGGTGGTGTTTCGTGACTTGCTAGAAAGCGAGAAGGCCCATGTGGCAGAGTTGCGAGGATTAACTGAAAACTTCCTGGAACCTCTGGAAGCCAGCCAAATGTATGTGAAGTTTTGCGTGATGTAGACTTGGAATGTGCACTCGGGCGTTTGAATATCGAATATTGATTCTTTTTGCAGACTTTCTTCCAATGAGTATACACAATTAATGTGCAATTTTCTTGAGGTGGTTGAAATGCACGAGGAGTTCTTACAAACTCTGGAGGATTGTAATGACCGTGTTGGAAAGGTTTTCCTATCGAAGGCCCCGACAATGAAGAAAATACACCAGTTCTACTGTACCGCGCATCCCCGTGCCATAGTTATAGTTGATAAGTTTCGGTAAGTGAATTTATTTTTTGCAAATGTTTTTGAATGTTGACAATTGTTCTTTATTTCCTATTACCTAACAGTGAAGAGTTGAATGTGTTCATGGAAAAACAGGGTGCTGCTAAGCCGGGTCTGCTGGTGCTTACCACTGGTCTTTCGAAACCGTTTCGACGTCTTGACAAGTATGCCGCTATACTGCAGGAACTCGAACGGCACATGGAAAGCGGACACCCGGACAGGGGCGATACCCAACGCAGTATTGCAGTGTACAAGGACATTGCTTCCTCTTGCTCGGCTACTCGACGGCAGAAGGAACTAGAGCTGCAGATTCTGACCGGGCCAGTGCGTGGTTGGCAGGGGGCTGAATTGAGTACGCTCGGTGACATTATTCACATGGGTAGTGTGGCTGTTGGGCCCGAACATAAAGACCGCTACTTGGTGCTGTTTCCTCAGACGTTACTCATACTTAGCGTGAGTCAGCGTATGAGTGCTTTCAAGTATGAAGGAAAGCTTCCTCTGACGGGAATCACGGTGAACCGTTTGGAGGATACGGATCTGATAAAGAATGCGTTTGAAATTAGTGGTTCACTGATCGATCGTATAGTAGCTGTGTGTCAAGGGCCTAATGAAGCCAACCGATGGGTGGAATTGCTGAGTCCAAAGTCGGCAACCGTTGAGCAAATCAATGCTGGAACCGTGGACATGAAGCGCAACGTTAGCAGTTCTGCAGTAAATATTCCACAGCCTCCACCTCACGTAAGTGTGCCGATGTTTGTCTGTGTGTGTGTGTAAATTGTTGTCCTTATATGATCAGGTGCTGGTGGGATGTTGGTTTTGGGAGTGGGTTGGTACGGTTTGTAATGTAATTTTTAAATAGTTGATAATTTAGCACGACTATGCAAGTACGACGAAGGTTATATCATTTAAATTTTCTTTTCTTTCTTTTCTCTTGTTCTGTTACTTCTTAATTCATTTATCAAATCTTACCTTTTGCCTGGTGGCATGTGTGGCATCTTCTTTTGTTGTTTCTTTTTTCGACGGTGCTTTCTTTCCGAATGTAATCTATTTGCAACTCGTATGTATTATACGTTTAACCTGGGCGCAAATAGTGCAGGAAACAATTAGCACTCGATTCTCGTGGTTACAGTACTCGTGTATCCTTGTGTGCATATGAAGACAATGGTAGCAAGAGGTATAGAATGTACGGTGATGACTTTGTAGCGACTCTTCCTCCCTCCAATTATCCCCCTACTGCACCATATGCTGAGCTTACTGGCTACTTCAGGCGTCTCTTCCGCGCCGGCGAGCTGTCCCGATATGTCGTGCAAGCCTTACTATATCCTCAAGTAACACAAAAATATGACAGGCGGGAAGTTGTAATGCGTAGACGACGGCATAAAACTACCGTTCGGATGCAACGACGTGACAAGGAAGCTGCAGCAGCACGGACTGCGGCTGTGAATCAGAGCGATAATCAAGAGGTATTGACAAAGCCGCTGATGAGCAAGGAAGGAGAGTCCGATAGAACCGTTGGGCAAGAGAGTCAAGCAAGAGAACGAAGCTATAACTCCAGCGACTCCAGCGAGTCTTCATCGTGTGCGTCATCTTCCTGCTCTAGGAGCCGTTCAAATTTCGAGCGCCAGAATGCTGTGGATTATGTAGATGAAGATGACGATGCGTACGAAACAATAACTTTTTTAGCTGGAAAAAGTAAAAACAATCCAGATAGCAGTTGTGATGGAAGCACGGTGTATGAGAGTTACGACGAACCACATTATACGGAGGGTGGCTCTTTCACATATAAACACATAGCACGAAAAACATCTTCGTGCTCGTCAAAAGAACACAGTACGTCCGAAGAAGACGATTACGGCAATGATGACAAACGTAGCTCAGAAATGATTGGCTCTGCGGCGATTCCCTTTTTGCGCCTCAACGATCGCGACTCAGTCAACAGTGGTGAGGTGCTTGGTTGTGCACGATCGAACGTAGGGCGAACATCGGGAATCCATACATCTACGGCACGTTTGCTTCTGGGCGATTTGAAACAGCAATGCTCTGAACAGTCACAATTGTCCAGCTTTGAGCATAGGGATGCCCACGGACGAATGGCGTGCGAAAATCTGCTTAACCTCGACGAGTCCATGCAGATAAAACATTCTCTCCAGCAGAAAACGATCACGGAAGAACGACACAGTATGCCGACGTACTTCGTGGGCAATCGTTTCAATAACTCATCAGTGACAGAAATATACATTCCTTCATGGAAAGAAGACTGCCAGGGCGGAGATGGACAGGGACCTACGGCAACCACTACAACCAACGCAGGTAATAATGAATCAGGCTGTACCGATCGCCACAGTGTACATTCCAGTTCGCTAGACATACCCGCCATCATACCCGCACCCGATCCGGTGACAGCGGAATTATTGTACAACTTTCCCAAGGCCTCAACATCGGGAGACACCGGGAACGATGATCATCTCCAGAAGCTCGATAATATGGCGCTTGGATGTTTATCACGCGAACAGTCACCATTCCGTAAGCATTCAATAAATTCCGATAAAAAACTTGTGCTAAATCCAAATCATCATAGAAAAGGCAAGGATGATTCGCCGGATACGAGCCGTACATTGGATGCAAGGATTGATAAAAAGGGAGCCAAACCCTCAATCGCAACTGGCAAACGATGCCGTAGCTATCAGTACGTACAGCTAAGCAGTAAATTTAATTCTCCATTGGAAGTTAAGAAGCTGGATTCGAACAATAATTTACCTGCAGACGATCGAGGAACGGCCGATAAAAGTGTACACCGTGGCGCGGACACTTCCGATCACATGTCGTATAGATATCACGCGACCGGTTCTGGCTGTGCGGATCACAAATGCCAGTTCTGTAGTTTCTATTCAAGGGGCCATAGTCCCCATTCGAGCGACTCAGGTATGGCCGGTAGTTGTACGATCTCGTCACCAGATGGACCTGCTAAATTTTCCGGTGATTTTCTTCTTTGTGATTATGCAGAGCAGCGCACATCGGGCGATGATATGGACAGTGCGCACAGCAAGGCAGTTCACGGAATACTGCAAGATCCCGAGGCACCCGAAGACGTTGTCGATGGCAACGTACGTTCGCGTTCGTATGCCTTGAGACCATCCCGCTCGAGTCACAATTTGGGTCGATTTGCGCTCGTTGATGAGAGTGAGTTCGATTTCACTGACAGTGGCCAGTACGATCACCATAATGATCAGCATCCTAATGATAATTCTCAGTCTCATGGAGTGCTGCAAGGTTTGGGGATGAAAAATGCCACTATTTCAGGCAGTGACAGGGAGGATGCCTTGGAACTATCTGAGAGGGATGCTAGGAGATATATGCCGCTACTTCAGGATCATACGGGACATGATCGAATAACTCGTAGCCGAAGTGCAGATCGTGTGCTATCATTATTCTCCTCGCTGGACAGGAATGACGGTGTAACCGAGCCACGCCTCTATTCTGGCCGAAGTCGTATTGTAGTGAATCTGTCCGATCGCTCTTCTGCAGCAATGATGCAACGGAGATTAGAGCAATCGTCAGTACCGCCCTGCACCGCTGGACAGTCGCCGCCGACCGACCGAATCACTTTCAAAACTGGGCTTTATGCGCACTGGTGGAAGAAGGAAAAGCTACCGATATTTGTCGTCACGAGCAACGAGTCACTGAAGTTGCCACCGGCTTCCGGGTCACTGTCAAGGCCATTGTCGCCACGATCTCCATGCATTGTTGATAGTAGTAATAGTAGAAGTACTAATAGTAGCAAACCTACGACCAGTCAGGCGGGCGTCTTTCCTTCTGGTGGTAATGGTCTATCGCATCATCCCAACATTTCCGCTACTGATGGAGCCGCTCGGGGTTCAGGCAAGCGTGTTTCTTCTGTTTTGTTGAGTTAGCTTTATGTTTTGTATTTCCTTTGCTGTTTATTTGTTCTGTTTTTCCCCGATTTTCTTTACCTCATCAACTTGTGTTGCTTGTGTTATTGTCAATAAGTATGGTAATTAATTTCCTCTCGACGAGTTCCTTCCGATAGCTTTTGCAACACCTTAGCTATTCACTGGATTCAGTACTGTGTTTGTGTTATGTACGAAGAAGTCTAAGTGTGACTGGTGAAGTAGAAGGATGAAAGTGCTGTACTAGTTCCCTCATTCGGTAACCCGGGAGTCACCAGAATGCTACATTGCTTATTTGTGTGTGTGTGTTTGTTTTTTTTTTACAATCATTGCTATTGTATATACAGTTTAGCCAAAATGCACCCTGCCTGAGCCCTGTGAGCGAGCATTCTCATTAGTAAAATCACATTTTCACAGGATCAGCGAAATGCACTAATAATGCGCACTACACTTTCGCTTTTCGGGCACTATTTCACCCACCGTATGTTCCCCTCCATTGCTTGTTGTATGTTCATCATTTGCTCTGTTCATCAGTGTAGTAAATCTTTCGTTACTACCTTGCCATTTTCTGTGCTATTGTGGGTATTTCGGTGTGTATGGTGAATGGATTTGTGGTTGGTTGCTTAGTGAAAGGCTGATAAGTATCCAAACTAATACTAGAAGATTGATGAGTGTGCTTGCTTTATCTCGTAGATGTCACCACCGTCAGCAACCGGAAACAGCCACCCGTCACGCAGCGGATCGTCCAGCATCGTGCAGCACATGTCGCAACACAAACGCAGCCAATCGTTCAATCACCATCTGAGCTACAATCAAGTCCAGCAACAGCAGCAGCTCCAACAACAGCAACTAAAGCAACATCAACAGAATCAAAATCTGTTAGCTTCCCCGAACTCCCTGAACCTAAATCGTCCCGAGGCAAATCAAGCGGCACTAAATCTAAAAGGTTTTTCGGAAAAAGGTATGGAGGGTCCCTCTGCTGATCAATGAAAAGCAACTAATACTAATGCTAAAATCATATTGTGTTTCTTTTTTGGTTTTAGCTAATTGGAACATTACAAACCTAAGACCGGCACCTCCATTGCGACCGGCGTTTTTGACCTCGGTTGTCGTTAGCAGCACTGGGGGTGCTGGTGGTGGAACAGGAGGTGGTCGCAGTGCTACGGCAAGCATTACTGGAAGCATCGGTGGTGCAGCGGCTAGCTGCGTCGGCGGTGGCAGCAGCGGAGGGGGAAGTATTGTTTTGAATACCTCCGACAGCGTGCATCACAGTTTGAGTTTTAGTTCGAGCTCCAAGGTGTCGCCCACCTATGAGGAGGATGCACTGGTTCTGCGCGTGATCGAAGCGTATTGTGCCGCCTACCAAAGCACCTCCCGCAACACGATGCATTCAGGTAAGCGAGCTTTTTATAACTTCTCATGCTTGTTCTCATAATAGCTATGCTTTATATTCGTTTGTTTACGTTAATTTGTTCAACACTATATGTGTGTCTCTATAATTTCGTATTAATCGCACTTACTGTGTTGTGGGAGAGGGGGATTACGTTGCAAAGATAGGCTAAGAATGTTATTACATTTTATGGAATCAATTTAAGGCTCAAAACTACTTGCACTATATGAATGGGGTGATGGTCAATGGATGCAACAATGCAGCATCAGCAACAGACAATGATCGATTCTTGTTGGGCGCGGGAAGGGACAAAATATGGTCGCTTGGTTATCATTGCACGCAGTTACGATAACCAGTTGCGTTCTGAGATGCATTTGGGTCACGTGGTAAGATGGAAAGAATATTGTGCGCTCCCGTTATCTATGTGTACATCATACATGTGTTATTAACAGCACCAATTTAATATCATCCTGTTCAATTTATCAAATATTTATTGCTTTACAGTGCTAGTTTGCTATAGCATGTTTTATATGATGTTTTATTTTGCATACTTTATGTTGTGTTTAATAGTCTGTCACAGCTTGGCAAGAATAGTTTAATGATTTGCATTGATCCATTCATTTTTGCAATACTTATCGCGAAAATGCAAATCAAAAGGACACTTCTGGAAGGCTAAACTGTTTTATCGTATTATGTCTTCTTTCTTTTCCCTTTCATCCATCTTGTCCCATCCTGTCAACACGTAACAACATGTGTTACTGTTTGACCAACGCTTTTTGTGTTTTTTTTTCCGTTGGATACAATTTGTATGCCATAAATCATTTTATGTTGCAACTTCCATGGCATATAAATATGCCTCGCTCCACAGCCCTGCTACCTTGGACACCGTGTTTGCCAATCCGCGGTGGAAAGCTGAAAACTAGCAAACACTTTTCCTCGTCCAATCCCCAATTACCTTTCACTTGCTCCTCACTGTCCTCTTATCTCCCGAGCGGTGGTGGTATCAAGAACAGCCGGACACACACATCCACAAATAGCATTAACTCGTCACATATCTGGCGGGAAGCTAGCCCAAACAGTTTCAACCTGTACGCTGCGTCCATCGCAACACTCAACGTGCCAAACGGTGCACATCCGTCCCAGCAGCAGCAACAGCAACAACAGCAGCAACAGACTCACAAACAGCAACATCACCCGCGCGCTCGGTACTCCATCGGTGGCTACGGAAGTACCGAATGGCGATCGCATTCGGAAGAATTGGGCCGGAATGTAAACAGCGGACCGCGCTCGATTAACACCTTAAAGACGGCAATACCTTCTACAGGGTACCACAATCCGATCGCTCGATCTGGTTCCAACTATGACAATATTTTTATGAACTCAAACACAAACACTCCGCTGTTGTCGCGCGTTTCGAAACAACAAACCGTATGGATGAACGCGAATCAACTTCCGGGGGGAGGTTTGAACCACACGTTGTATCAGCACCATCAGCATCATCCTTCGCCGCATCACCATCGGTATCGACATCGGACGACGAGTCGCGAGCTGGATGCGGTCATTCCCGATCGAGACACGAGCCCGCCACCGCCGGCTCCGGAAGGGGGCGGGTACATCGGAGACTATCTGCCTCTAGGCCATTCTTCTACTGGCACTAATGTTTCGCTGTATGATCGTCGTTTGAATCGGTCCTTCGAGACAGCACAGGGATTGAAGCGAAACTCAAAAATTTCACAGCTTCGCCGTTCGACCCCACAGCTAAACGGTGACGATGGAGAGAATGATGACGAGGATACCCGTAGTTCCTTGTTGCAGGAGGACAACATGCGCGACGATATGTCCCGCAACTCGGTGTCATGCTGCAACAAGCTGTGGATGTTTTACTGGCAGCATCACCGATAGGGTCGATAGGTTTCGTAGGCCACGTGTTTACACACTAGCAAGTAGCAGCTTTTTGTTTGTGCCATGACATTATACACTATAGACTGTCGTCCTAGTGCATAGCGAAGGATGAATAGCTCACAATTACTTAATTACCGTTTCAACGTAAACGACCATCACTAGCCATCTGCAAGGGGTATACTTACCAAAAAGAAGCCTTGATCAATGTGTATGCAAAGCAAACCATATTTTTTACACAATCGTCTAACGGAATATTGCACAGTGCAACCGTATATAACATCTACCGTAGCGTGTGATCCATGTAATCGGTGTAGAATCATTGTTTGTTGATCAGTTGTTTTGCCATGGTAGCGTTATCCTAGCCGAATATGTGTGTTTTATCTACTATGGGCTTGCTTTATATTAGTCTACATGGCTTAAAGAAGCCAACAATTTGGAAATTCTATACATACTCGCATACCCGCATTATCAAACATCGAAATCGGTCTACCTTACATTGCAATCTGCTCTTTTTGGTTGTTTTTATCGCTTGAAGCGAATCATTGTCGTGTGATTTGACACTGGCCGTTTGGTGTTGGCTGGAACGAGAGAGCTACTAAGCGATCGAACTGCATATACTCCGTGTTGCTTGTTGTGGATATACAATGTAGAGTAGTTGTGGGGCACCCAAGCAGGGTTTGGTGTGATTAGAAATAATCAGATACTAGGCAAAACAAACAAACAAAAACATGCGATTTACATTAGAAACATAACACACGATGGAACGATAATAAATAAACACAGACACACTAACTCGGCTAGCAAAGCGTATCTGACCGTTAGATTTCTTCTACTGGTGATCCATTCGCTTATCGCTATTTAACCAATTTCATAGGCACCACTCGAAGAGGGGCTTGAACATTATGTGATATTAGATGAAGTAAAGATCGTGTTTCTGTGTAATCTGTAACCTTTTTTCGGTATTTGTCATTGAAGTAGTACTGTGGATAGTTGATATCTGTAATGAGAAATGTAGTCCAAACAAACTAAATGGCATCGGGCATTTCAAAATTTTAGTTTTTATGATCGGTTTGACACCAAGAACTTCAATGAAGATCACAGTCAGTGATGCGTTTATGCAATTTACCTCACCTCAGTTGTCTTTTTATTGCATGGGATGGTCTTCAGCAACAATTGTTTTATTATCTCTGTGGTTAATTTAAAATTTTATGTTTAAAACTCAACCAGCAATGGAGAGTGTGATAGATGTGGTGAAAGAGAGTGTCAAGCCCTGGGAGATATCGACCTAGAAACGAGATATCTGTGTCTCTGAAAAAATGCAGAAATGCATGAAGGAAAAAGTGTTCACAGAAGATTAAGCTCTGGCTGGTGTTTCGGTTTTTATGGTGGAGGTAAACGAAAATAAATCACTTTTTTGTCTCGAGACGCCAGCAAAACAAATGAGCATCAGAGGAAGGCGTTTATGTGTTTGTGTAACAACCGTATTGTTTTCAGCTGGTGGCGGTTTCAGAAATGTTAGTCTAACCGCGGCCACGCTTGAGCGACCTGTCGTCGTCGGTTGTTCAAAACTGTAACGAACTGCATGTGTTTTCGTCCCATGGGGCACCACCTTGATCACGCACGATCGCGGAAGTCGATTAAGATTTACTTTTTTCTGTCCAACGTTTTTTGCAGTCGTGCTGTGTTTGAGGTAATATCTTCTTACGTCAGACACGGATAAAATCGATCAATTATTGATGCGATCAGCGCAGCTCACAAATGCTCATCTGGAGGAAAAAGGGAAAGTTTTAAAATTGAAATCGCTCGGCCAAAATTTGTTCACCAGCTACAGAACTATTTATGTTCCGGACCATGTTTGGTCGCTAATTTTCGTATTGTTGAGCATAATTAATGTTGTGTACATTTGTATCTTTATGGTCTGTGCAAGGTAGCACCTTCTTCTATCAACCAAGATTGCTTATGAAAGGGTAATTTCGTTTCGAGGTCGAAAGGAACCCTTTCCCATAATGAGAACGTGAATCTTTCTCTTTCCTTCTTCCGTTCTCTTTTTTCCTCCATTAACGCCCTTAGCTGAATGAACCAAAAGGTAAAACAATGGTAATGAGGGGCATTGCGGTCGTTGTTTTACGGATGCCACTGTCGTCACAACCATAATAAGGGCTGATCTAAATCTAAAAGTGTGAATAATTACGCCTACGGCATTGCGGTCGCCTCAAAGAAGTGCATTGTGCGCGTTGAACAAATTAAACATAAAACCCGCCGAAACGGGAGGACCTTCTCTCCCGGTTGATATACGGACTGACCCGATTTTGTCCTCCTTTGGCGGTGTTGCGGCGTATTTCGGTTGGTTCCGACAACAATGGGGTCAGTTTTCTGGAGGCTTTGAGTGGTGTTTTTGATTACATGTACTGCTTTTGTTGTCCCGTTACGCTAGTTTTGAGTTCCTATATTTTCTACCGCGTGCCGGATTAATGCTTTAGTAATACGATCGTAGTAGAGTGAGCCATGATTTGTGATTAGTTTGATCGTCCCTCATATATGTTCCTTTTCTTTCTTTCTTTTTTATTTATGTTTTGTTTAAATCCGGTTTGGTTTCCTATCTCCGGCATTCTTGTCTCCTGTTCGGTTTGTTGTCCTCCTCGATCGGGTGTCTCAGGTGTCGAGTTCGACGATATGACCCCAACCCTGCGTCAGCTATTCATCAGTGTACGCCAGCTGCAACAAGATATGGCACAGGTTAAGCTGCAGATCACCGAGGAACGCAGCCAGCGGGGTCATTTGCAGCAGGTGCTCATGGGTCATCTGGAAGCGTACGGGGCAACCAACACAACCTGCTGATGGAACCAAAAACGACAAACTCTTTTAAGCGATTGAATATGACCCTTAGTGAACTAACAATTATTAACGTTATTCCAGAAGACGGCGCACGCTGGTTGGCGTTTTCACGCGCTGGATCGGTGCGTGCAATTGATTGTACGAGTATTTTCAACGAAAACGAGAGACAGATGATGTTTGGTGGCGAGAGATCGGATTTATTAACACATCTATTTACAATTAGTCTAATTATAGCCGAATGCTGCTATGTGTAATTCCGTTTGCTGTCAACTAATTTAATTGAAGGGTCATGAAACCCTTTCATGATAACAGAATAACAAAAGAAAACGAACAACACAAGAAACCAAAACGAAAAACAAACTGGCAGCGGCTTTGCATCTGTATCTGCGTTGAAATGTTGAAATCCGAAAAGATCTGGGGGCATCAAGTGCCCCCATACACCATTCACCAAAAATGGGTCGAAAGTTGCCGCAAACAACAGCACAAACCGCCACCGTGCGGCCGTGAAAGTGATAACATATCGAACACAATCACCCGAATGCTGAAGGTGTATTTTAATCTGCCCAGTTCCCACACCAACTCTACACATCAAATGCTTCTGTGGCCATCACAAAACCCGGTGGCTGCATTTGCTTTGGCGTCATGTGCCGCTCGATTTTTAATAGAGTTTTTCCTGCCACTCTTTCTGTTTCCAGTGAGTAGGCAAACCCAAACCGACGACGACGAACCCGGAACGGCGAACGCTGCATAAAGGGAGGGGAAAACGATTAATTTCAACAATTCGGAGCGGTCTCCGGGTGTACCCCGTTGAGTTTTTATTCGTGTAGAGAAAAAGTGAATTGAGGGGGGCTACGTCGAAAGTGAAAATCGATCAAACCGACGAAACGACGAGATCGTGTTGGCGAACCGCATTGGCATACATAATGCCTAAATTACGCCGATAATTGACCGTGGCAGTGTCATTTTGAGACGGTGGGGGAGTTGACCATGTGGGAACAATTTTCCGAAGCTTTTGTAAATAGAGACCCAAGCACGATGGCTTGGGAGATTCGATTTCCAATACCGTCCTTCGGGGCTGGTGAAATGAGATTCTTTTTTATGGCATAAAACACCACATACAAAGAGCAATTGCTATTTGTGTCTCTATTTGGATGGGTAATTATGACATCATCGTAATGTCAGTCACATTACCTGACTAAGCCTTTGTTCTTTGTAAAACAGCTTTCATTTTGGTGATTTAAAAGGTTAGTTGAAACTTTTACTTGCTGTGCTTTGTTGGTAATCCATATTTTCCGGATATTGTCTGGCCCAACAGGCATAGCGGGAAAGGGAGAGCAGCACTACCAGGCGAAGAAATTGCAAAGAATATTAAACACTCACGTGCACTGGAGCAATGTTGCGTGAAAATGTCTAGTATGTCGGCGTTTAAGTGGCGTTGTGTTTTCCACGACAAGAAAACGTTTACCCTTTTGGTATGTACCACCCATGCATCGGATTTGCTTTCATGCATTATCTTCGTGAATGATGTTTTCGAATCACTGCCGAGCTGATAATGCTAAAGGGAAAGCTTCCAGCACTCCGAGGTGGCAGTATTAAGGCGTGCAGAAAATTCCAATATGATGGATTAATTAAATTTTACGTTCTATTTAATTTTACGCTTGCCGCATTTGAGGTTTCGGCGCCATGGTGCGCTCTCTCATCATCGCTAGCAGGTGGAGCGATATTGCTAGCAAATACCATCAAGTAAAGGTGGAACTTTCATTTTTGCAATGTTTTTTAAGTGAAACATTTTTGAGAATATGGCACATGTCTTTGTTGTGACAAAGCAAATGTTATTCTGTTGTATATGTGATAAATTGATTTCAGTTAAACTTTAACTGCTCTCATTGGAAAGTGTTTAATATTTCATAAAGGTTATTCCAAATATTCTCACAAAATTTAGCTGAATTTATTTTCCAACAATTTGGGCGAATGGGCGAATGCCATGGACTAGTTCCTGCCCAAGTGTTAGTTTTTTTTGTACTGTGACTGTGAATGACTGTACTTCATTTTGACATAGTCAACATTTGATTGGTGCACTTAGGAGCATAACGAATATCTAGCATCAATCATGCCGTAATCGATCCTCCCGATCATGCTGCATATGATGCGCTGTTTGGCGGTCTGGAAGGGCACGAGGGTTAAAATAATATCAGTCATAGCCTGTACATAGGAAGAATTACATTGACCACAGCAGAGGGATGGTTACGCTCGAAGCCTGAGCAGTCGACGGATCTATAGGTTAGAGCAGCAGTTAAGCAGTGTTCGTCTGTTATTGACTGGGTGATTCCACGCACCCGCTAGGCTGCCACGGATGAGTGAGTGTATTGCAAAAAAGGAAACAATAAAAAAGTTTACCATTAGCCGTCTTTACCGATAGGGAAAATGCCTTTTTATTGAATGGAGCTTGCAGAGTGATTCTCTATCAATAAGGTGACCATTTTTAATGGAGGAAGTGCGTCACGAACTTGAACAAAACAACTGTCGATGCGAAACAACTTTCAATTACAGAATGAAAAACTTTAGACCCGAAATTACGGTAGAAAATACACAAAAAAGTATGAAAAGCATCTAAAATAAGCACGAACGATGCAAAGTATGCGGCAAATGAGACAAAATGAATGAAAACAGAAAGACAGAAGCAAAAATGAAAGAACGAATACCATCACAGCGAGAGCGGGAGAAAATCAACCCGCGATGGAGACTGGGAAAAGTGAGAAAATGGAGAAAAACACGACACGCAAGTAGGCGGTCGGAAGTGAACACGATGCGCGCGCGCGCACACCCTGCTGGTCTACACGCGAGGTCTGCGCAGCTGAGTGAGTTAGTTGCAATATGATCGTCCATTCGAGCGGCCGTACCCGTTCCCGTACATTTGTTCGTCGCTGCTGAAAGTTTGCTGCTGAAGGCCCCAAGCTAACGGCTCTCGCATTGCGTCGATCGTGTTCGTCGTGTTCGCTCGTTTTGTAAGCTGCGCAAGTCAAGGTACTGTGCGCCAGGCGGTAGCGGTTGAGAAGGAACCACCAACAGCGCAGCATCAGAGCGGCCAGAACGACGGGAGCAATTTGTTTGCTGACAGCGTTCCTGCGTTCCTTCCTGTCGGAGTGACGGTGTATCGGTAACGCTTGGCATCTTTTGCCTCACGAAGAGAAGCCACCCTGAAGATCCCGATACATTCTGCTATTTGGCTTGCAGGGGATGCTTGATGCAAGAAAATCGTCTCCCTTTCGAAGGGTCGGTTTTCTGTCTTTCAACGGCTAATTCTGAACGGCGGCCAGCCTGCTCTCCTTTGGAGCAACTCTTGAACGATAGTGACTGAAGAAGAAGAACGAGTAGGTAGAAGACTGCAGGAGTGGAACGGTTCGATTACAGATTACCGGTCGCTTGCTCTGTACCCATCTTTGGGTTCGATGCGTATACCACCGTTGAAGTCGTTTGTGTGCTGTTCACTGGAAGCTCGAGAGCAGCTCGCTCGGGAACGAAACGGAAGCCAGTGGTGTGTCGCTGTGATTATGTGAAGCGATAGAATAGAAGGTGGTGGTGTTGTTGATTTGTTCTGTTGTTTTGTGGTCCATCGGGATAAAAGGAAAAATACGAAAATCTGTGCGCCAAGTTAGAGGAAGTTGTAAAGCAATCGGAGTGCGGATACTAATAATCGAGTCCATTGAACTACATCGTGTGGTGTGTGGTGTGTTGCGCTCGTTGCGTGTGTGTGAAGTTGCCGGCAACTGCGACTTGACCCGTTAGACAGGAATCTCGTCACGTTGGACCACATTGCGATGGGCATCAGGAGAGCAGCAGGGATCTAAACGACTAGCTCTAGGCAGGAAAGTGTGCCCCGAGGGGAAAAGGTGCAATCACTTCTCAAAACACGACGCCCTCTGCATCGTCCATTGACACAGATCGCTCAGGGGTGTGTGGAAATAAGTGTTTTGCTAGTGAAGTGTTTTTTTTAGCCCCGAAATGTTGTTCTACTCGATGTACAACGCACAGCGGCAGTGTTCCACCGACAGGAAGCAGCGCAGCCCGCGTAGAAGTAGCAGCAGCAGCAGTATGACCTGTACAGCAGTCAGTCTATTGCTGGCCTCTCTGGCATTGCTAGGAGCTCGGACAGTTTCCGGTCAAGAGGACTCTCAAGGTTTCGGTAAGTACCTAACCTCAATTTTGCTGTTCAGATTAGTACGGTTTCTCTTTATTCTGGGGCTCCCCGGTTGCATCTTTGAACCTTCATTGCTCGGTCAGAGGAAAGCCCTTGGAAATGTTGTAGTTCATATGAAGCTGTTCTGTTCCGTTTCTGTTTTAGCTTAATACATTTTTCAAAGGCAAGCCGTATTCAAAAAATGACCCTTTTGTGTGTACGGTTATCCATTGTTAGCATTGAGCTATTACGACCGGGAGCAACGAATGGGTTATGAGAATGGAAAAGCAAAGATATTAATTAGACTGAAGCGTTCGAGGAAAGCGATCGGGCATGATGCTCGATACGGTATGATCATCATGTATAAAAAGGTTAAAATCACTGTGATTTTCCCTTAGGCCTACCTAGATAGCAAAAAAAAACAAAAACAACTATTACGCCTCAAACAGATTCATTTTTCAAAAGAAATTTGATATCATCTAATCTTTCGCTGGCTTCTCAAAAATAACGGGATATGGCAGATAATATTTGCTTAACGTAATCAGATCTTTAACGAGGGGCAAAAGAAAAGGATTGTTAAAGATCTTGTCATACTTTTCCCACACCACATGAATCTAGTGCCATTTTATGAGAATGTTCCAAAACTTTTGAATAAATTTGGGTCCTAACTCTCACATTAATCTACTACCCCTCTCCCGAGTTTCGGTGGGTGTTCAGTGTCGTGGTGTCATTGAACAGATTCTTCCCTGCTGCGAATGATCCCAAAAGAGACGGTTGCTTCGTAGACAAACCTTTACCCAACATTCTGACCATTCTGTTCATTGTACGTCCCACTCAGTGTCACAATTAGCGGACAACAATGCGCTAATACACATACCGAGAGAATCGTTCTGCGTTTCCTTCCTTCCGGTGCTGGGGCGAGTGGGAGTGTTGTGTTTTTGGAATTAATCGGATCGGCCGCGGTTGCCCATTATTCTCGGACGACCTTTAGCACTTCTTTGTGTTTCCGCTTTCTCCCCCGGCCGCACGGTATTGGAGGGCACCAACGCTATGGTGAAATGTTCTCAGCCTTTTATGCTGGCCTTCCGGGATGGGCTTTGGTGGTTGTGGAATGCTGCACCGTCATTAGTCTTTCACAATGGCGCTCGTTTGCTCGGGGTTGCGGAAACCTCCGTTAGGTGCGGACAGAAACGGCACTGCCGGAGTGTTTTCCATCAGCCCGTCAACGTGCTTCAAATACGCTGGCTGGGATCGGTTTTAAGGAAACTGCAATTATGATAGGAAAATTAATTCAAATTATGTATTTTCTTAAGCGAGGGTAAGAAAGAGATAAGCAGAGAGTAGCTTGCAGGCTGGAGATTCTTTACTGAAGCGTGAGGTTGAGTTAGGGGAAAACAAAAATTAAATGCAAATAGGAAGAAAGTCTCCGATTAGAGCGATGATCGGACGGAAACAGCGTTCCGGAAGGAAAATGCTACGCACCGTCTGGGCGATAGCAAAATGCAAATTAACCTTTTTGGGGTGTGTGGAAATGTATGACCTTGATCGCTTCCGCCGATCGGCTAGAGACGCGTGTTCATTCGACTGTGCATCTACCACAATCCCGCTCGAGGGGGCGTAAAAATGAATCAATCATAACTTTACACCTGACTAATTTCAGCCCACAGGCCCACCTCCCACAGGTGTGGAAATTAAAATGAGCAGTTGCGCTACCGAGCCGCGAGAGGAAAAGATTTCATTTGGTAAAGTTCAACGCTATCGCTTTGCTGTTTTTCATTACGCGCGGGCCATTTCCTTCTTCGCTATCTTAGTTACATTCTGACGCAGCAAGCTCCAAATTCGTGGCTCGCGTAATCTGCTTTGCCAAATCGCCGGACGCTCGGTCGACTCGGTCTCGTTGCGAACGGTATTCGTGTGGTTCTTAGCCACACTTCCCATTTAGTCTGGAATGCGGTACGTGTGTTACGTATCCATCCCTGTTCCCTTCCGTTCTCGGTTCACAGTTAGTTAGATCTCGGTTCGCAGCCTCATCTCTTTGTGTGGCGCTTGGTGGTGAAAAATAATTTGTCGTAATTATACACACCTTCTCACACCACCCAGTCGCTAACGGATTGCACTAGTTACGGGAGGTTCGGTTGGACTCTGTTTTTTCGGGGTTTGTTTCCCAAATTCAATTTTCATCAGTTCAACCTTGTTGAAGCGTAAAGAGAAAAGAAACCGAACCCTGCTGCCGCCAGCTTGTGGGAGCGGGATGCTGAAGAATGTTGCATCATCAGAGAACAAAAAAAGGGCGTTTGGCGTTTAATGCAACGGGATCGAAAAAAGGGAACTGTTTCACACGCTGTTTAATTACCGCACGGAAAACAGATAAACAATCACGACGATCACAAAGGGAGCAATGTGGTGGTGTGTATGTGTGTGGTTTGATCTCAATTCTAGCGGTTCTGGCGGTCGGCTTGCAACATGGAACGAGCACCAAGAACAATCAGCTCATGGAAGAGCGCTTTGTGAAGTGTTTCCGAGAGTTGTTCAAGTAAATTATTGCTTTGGGGTTGCCCTTCTTATGCCCACCTAACCGTGAGCGATCGATCGGTAGCTTTTTCTACGCAATCGCAAGCTCCCTTTACCATCGGACCGTCTTACCTTCCGAACGCTTGCATGGTTTGGAACGTCAATTCGCGCGTGCGTCTGATTTTGTAATCTTTTCTTCCGGCGGAGGTAACGATCTTTCCAACTGTTTTATTTTTCTCTCATTGTCGATGATTGCACATATGCGCACTCACTGTACGTTCACGAAGTGCGCAACCGGGAGCAAGATTTGGGTTAGTAATTACGCAAAATAGGTCTTGTTTGGAAGGGAATAATAGAAGCACGCAGAGCCATTTTTGCCTCTACCCTTTACCACTCGAACACAGGGCAATGAAAACTCGTGCAGATCCGCCCCCCAGCAAAAAAGGTCTGGGTTCAGTTGGGTGTGGGTTTGGGGGGGGGGGGGGGGGGGGGGGGGGGGAGAAGAGACGGTGTAGATTATTGTATTGCGTGTTCATTAGCTTACCGCGTTGCTGCAGAGTTGAGCATGATCGAGAGAAGAAGCAAAGCGGCAGGCTCTTTTGCTGCTGTAGCGTCTGTCTGGATGATGATTTGTCTTGCCAAATTTGCCGTAAATTGCAAGCGCCGTAACCGACTTACGAGGTGAGGGAGCTGGGGGAAAAGATGTCTTATTTTGCTGTTGCGTTTTTCACGTGCATGCGTTGATTTAAAGTGGTCATTCAGGTTTTAGGGGGAAGGTTAGCTGTTGCGCAAATTAGCTTTCGTTACGTTACGCAGTCCCATTCCGCCCTTTTCCGTTCTGTTCGGGTAGGGGCTCGGTTCCCCGGTTCAAATGCCCCGTTGTGTCACGACCAGGCGACGGTCGTGCAGGTTATTATTACTCTCGAAGTTGGCGTACCGCTGTGCTACGTACAGTACATCTCTCTGTGCGCGCGAGAACTTTTCATCTGACATGTCTGATGGCGTACGGTGGTTGATGATGCATTTACGTGCCGTTCGCGGTTGCGTAACCACACTTATGCGCTAATCCCCCTTTCCCTCTCTCCCTCTCTCCCTCTATTGCGCCTCGCGTGTACGCACTAATGATGGTGCGATGGTGTGCTGGCCGCGACGTACATGTTTGCTTATGGTTCTGATGCAGCATAACGGGTGGCAGACAGAACAAAAGACCGCGAACCGCGAAGCTACTGAAGTAGGCTGCGGTGATGATGGTGGCACAGTAATTACCGCACAATAACACACAAAGAGTTTGCACTTGTTCGGTACGTGCGTGCTTTCTGCAGAGGTTCTTTCACCTGAAGAATTGCGGAAGAATGAGTGTGTGCTTTACATTCGAAAGAGCAGTTTTGTGCATTAGAAATCAAATGCCCGTGCGATGGTGGCTCTTTCCAGGGAAGGCTCTTATTTGCGGTGGCATAGAACGGTTATGGTTGAGCTAGAGTTACCCTACCCCATCTAAGCTCACTCATAAACAACGTGCATGTGGGGGAGTGACGATCACCACCATCGTATGCAGAAACTTGTTCCACTCCCTGCAAAGTGAAAAAAACGTCACGCCACTCCACTGATTAACCACTGACGGAACTGGCATGCTGCGCGGTCACCGTCCAGGGACCTTTTACTGACGGCAATTTAACGCGGACACTAGACCCTTCTTCCCGACGTCGTGTGTCTTTTTCCGCGCGAAAAGATGTTGGAAATGTAGGTTGAGCATGTTGAACTCCGCGCGCGAGTTATCTTGCCACGAAAGCATCCAAGTTTTATCTTTCTAAGTACTTTTTTTTCTTCATGCCCAAACTCTCTGCACACACGCATAGCAGGACGAGGCATGACGGGCCTGATGATTCCCGGCATGCAACGGGATTCCAGGCAGGGCCGTGCGCCACCGTATGGCATTCGACACGCATGAAGTAAATTGAATTTTTCGCCCTTTCGAAAAGAAGGAATAAAAACAGCACCACCCAAGATCACGATCGCGCCCACTGCAAGGAGGTTTTCATGGTTCGCTTTTTGTGCGATCTTCGTCTCCAGTGAAATGGGAAATCTTTTTATCGCACGTTGGTGGTGGTTCAAACTATTTGTGAACCGTTTTTATTTCGGTACACAATGGGCAGGTTTAGGAAGACACCGAAGGCAACGAGAAAGGACGGATGCAAAAGTATGTTACAATAGAAATTGCGCAACGCACCAATGTTCCCGTACTATGGAACAAACTCAATTATCCGCAATTAGCTAGTGCACGCCGTCACCTGATATGCAGTCGACTCTCGTGTCTTTCTTTCCGCATTGGAGCGAGGAAACGATCATGGGGCGTCTTGTTTGCAGTTGGAAGAAGCGCATGCGTGTCAGGCCCAGTGTCTTACGCATGGACGAAGTGGACGAAGGCGACAAACTGCACCTCCACACGGGATAAGTGTGACAGATTACAGTTATTAGTTCAACCGGTCGTCACCGAGAGGGTGTTGTCTCTAATTGTGAACGAAGGAACGAAGGTTTGCCTCTGTCCAGCATGTCTGGCTGCTTCGTGGTTGGCTTCGTGATTGATGCGATTGCATTTGCTAAGCCGATGCAACACACTTGTATTTCGCTGCTGCACCTCTGCTGTGGCGAGAAGTCAGTGCAACCAGACATGTTTACGCCATACCATAATGAAGTTTGATTTATCTGGTTCTTCTGGAGTAGTGGCAGTGGTCTTCCCACGTGCCTGGGAGAAACATGATCTTCCAGGCCAGGGAGTAACTGCTTGCCCCATTGGGTGTTTTTATTGATCGTTGTATGACAAACTCTCACACTTTGGCGGTGAGTGCCACAAGAAAATTGCAAACCAAATTTCTTAACCTCCTTTTCCTTGCCTCCCGAGCTCGACACTAATGGCGACGTCTTAACGAAAATGACATCCCATTGGTTTGGGTTTTAAGGTGACCCACAAAGAAAGCAATCAGTGCTACACAAACAGCAGAACAGCAGAGTGTGTCTGCAGCGATCATCGTCACTTTGCGTGAAAGGTGGTATACACAAATGACTCATCAACCGATATGTGATGCGTTTGTGGGTATGTTTTCTCCCAAATGCAAGAAATGCGGGACAAACAGTGTGGAGAAAGATGTGATGGAAGAAAAGCGCTTGCCACCACGAATTGTGGTTCAATTTTTCGGTTAATCAACGTGTCCTTCACGCAGTACATTACGCCCCAAAAACGCTCGACCAGATGGAGAGGGATCTCGTGACCAAAAACCAACCGGTGGCTCACTTTCGTCGATGTACAGTGGAGGGCATCATCTAATCGTTCACCTTCCATCGCAACGAGTCGTTAAGCGTAAAAGTGAGCTGGTACGGTAAACGATCTTTTAAGTCACCCTGCGATCGGTTCTACCTTCATTATCCGTACGTTAAATGGTGCAATTTTGATTTTGGTTCCTCTTAGGTTCGCGCTAGGTACGCCCTCCACGATGAGTCGTTTCCTTTTGCATCATATTCGATCGGCCGCCCGATGGGAAAGTATATTCGTGTTATAATTAAAACCAATCCAAAACCTCAGCTCTCCCGCAAAACCGACTGGAATTGGGCGATCTTTGCGAGACGAGTGTGGTGTGGTACCGGTTCTGTGTGGTGATCAGACAAAACGGCTTCTACCTCTGGCCAGTACCGGTATTTGCTACCTACGCAGCACTGTTTTTGGCACGTTTTGATCGAAAATCTCCACTAATGGGGCCTCATTTTCTCATCTTTCGGAATCGTTTACCGTGCGCTCCGTTGTGAGATGATGCTGAGACGGGTCTAGAAATGAACTTCATATATGAGTTTCCCGAACCTGTCTCATGATATTGGTGGCGAGAGAACCATTGGGGAGAAGCTGTGGGAGCTCATTGGTGGAGATTATGTGTGTTTGCTGACGAAGACCTATTTCCTGGGGTTTGTGGCCGAGTGTGTGCTTTAAAATGACACGCGATTTATGTTCTCTTCCCAAGCTACCGCTTTGGTGAAAGACAAACCAATTCGAAGCCGTTTATCTCTCACTTGTTGACCCGTATTCCGAGGTGCGTCTTCTTCTTCGAATGGAAATTATGCAAATGTGTGGTCACCACCAACCAACGGCGTGGATACAGCTACTGAGGTGGTGCGAGGTATAGAAATTGGTTGGTTCGGCGTAACTATTTCGCGGTTCAATAACTCGTGGCATATATTCGCGTTTTGGGTCAACGAACGCGCGAAGAACTTGGGATGTTTGAGAGATTGCCGGAAGTTGGGTCTTTTGTTTGCTATCTGTTTCCTCCGATCCACCAAATGAAAACCTGATCACCTCGGATCAAACCAACGAATCAACTCTTCTGTACGTGATCGTTTTGTGATGTTCATCATTTCCGCAGAACGATGTTGATCTTCGTGCCCGGTGATGAAGTGCTCATGATGGGCAGTGATGATCACGTTTAACCATCATAAAACGAGCCGAAAGCCACCGCCCTCCGGTAAAACATCCACCGCCCGGGACTCATTACCCACGGATGTGTGGATCTGTTCTGTAGGTTTCGCTTTTCATCGTGTAATTTGAAGCGATACGATCATTCCAACGATCCATGGTCAGTGGATCCAAGGAAGGTGCGGTGCAAGTCCGTAAACCAGAGCAAGCAGAGTCTAGTTTAGAAGATGTTGGGAAGGAGTTTCTGAAGCACGTTCGAAAGCACTCGACCACAACAGATGGCAACGGCACCGAGCGACTGGTAGAGGGAGGGAATGGAGAGGGTAGAAAAACACAGATGAATCGGGTGTGAAAATCTTGGCAACCACCCATTGAGCTATACTCGAGAGAGACAGGTCTATCAAAGCACAAAACATTGGTCATCTTTGGGATTTGTTTGTTGAGCAATGCATATGCCAATGTGCAATTCAATGAACTCTCTGATTCTGCATCGCTCGCTCGGCTCTTTATTGTTCACGTTTCTTACCAGGCTTTGGCGCAAGCAGACAGCCTTTCCACACATGCTGGTGCCGCGATCATTCACGGTCAGTTGTTGCTGACGAGCCACGCACTACTGCTGCTGCTGAAGCAATCCACTTTGGTGAGCATAATTGTGTTAGACGCAAGGCGATGCCCGTTCTTGAATTCGAAGGTTTTTCTCAATCGTCGGATTCGAGTCCAGCCCCTCCTTCCAAGCCAACCGAGCCTGACGGGGCCGATATCCGAAGAACATTTGTTACGCGTTCGAAGCGCGAGAAGGTTGAGAACACTGCGCCGGTGAGGTGTTCTAGTCACCGACCGGAACTGAAATCTCAACATCGTTTCAATGGGCCGTTTCAAATTTTATTCCACCACTCGTCCTCACTCCCCCTCCCCTTTTTCTGCGGTGGGGTAAGGTTTCGGATTAATTCTCAAGTTCATCGCAAACCTTCTCACACCACGGTGGTGCATCTCGTTGGTTTGAGAGACTTGCAAGAATGATGATTGAGAAAACAGAATTTCCCGGCATACGCGCTGTTGCGCTGGATAGCTTGGTACGGCCTCAACATCGTTTTGACATGCTTGATAATATCATGTTCTCAATCTGACAGCTAGATAGACGGGATGACAGGCAAGCTGAATGGTGCAAGAGGCATCGGTGTAATCGCTTACTTCGTTAATTTAGAGCACAGAACTAAGAACTGATCGTTTGAAACTGGTTCGACCGCGTGTCGACCGATTAATTTGGAACGTAAAGTCGCGCCACCAATGGCGACATAATTTTAGAAATGGTAGAAAGTATATGGCCGTACTCCTCTCTCACCGTCCCTCTATACCCAGAACCAGCCGAGCGAGTCTCCCTCGTGGTGTTCATGGTGGTCATGATTTACTGGAAACCTGGTTTCTACAGAACCGGAAAAATAGAGATATCATCCAGCAGCGTGTGGGATGGTGTGTGCACTCGCTGCTAGGAGTGTCCGAGCAGTGTGTCATCCTGATCGTATCATTGGAGTAACCGTTTCGTAAAATACCACGAACCTGCATGATGCACCACCGCTGTACTGCCGTGTCCTACCGTGCGCTTCCTCGCCCCTTATTGCATGATTCGATTGCGGGGCCGATTCAGGCCGGGAATACGCATCCATTACCATCCATTATGCTGTCCGGTGGTGACGTTGGGCTGCATCATGATCGCATGCCGTGTGCACTGTGGCGTGAGTTTGTTTTTCCGCCCATAAAGATCGCAAATCCCTGTTGCCGGGGGAGACACCTTACAGTGGGGAGCTTCTCCTGTTTCGTTTTGCCCTCTTCCTGTGCGATAGGAGAATGAAGTTTAATTAAAATTCAACGAGAAAACGGCCTGCGGGTGAGGCACAGCAACCAAAAAGCAAACATACAGGCGGACAAATGCGCGGTGAGATTGAGGATTATGGTCCTGGAAAGAGCAGGAAGTGGAAACTGGTTGGTAGGGACTGAAATCGGCACACGCTCTTGTCCAGTACTGCACACGGTTGTGTGGCTCCGCGTTGCATCTCCCCAACACCGCACTGTCTGTAGAATCAGCATGTGCACACGTGTGACAAGCGACGTTCTTCCAATCGGAAAACCATCACCCATAATCATATTCGGCGTTGGCATTACCGGTGCTCACCACGACACATGTGACACGCAAACGCGAAAAGGGCATCGTGGCGCGGTGATCCCAAACGCACTTACTCCGCTAATCAGATTCCTATGTCCTTCTGGCGATGGCTTTTGCACGTTGGCGTGTAAATTATTATTTAATTCCAAGCAACACAATGGGCGGAAGAAATGCAATATCGTGCGCACTGGCCTAGAGTCTCCGCTTCGGCCAACATTTGCTTCAAACCAGTTCTTTCCAGCAGGAACAGGGTCTCGCAACCCCTCGTGTGCTTCACGTGAGAGTGAAAAGAGTCTGTGTGTGATTGACCTGTTTGAAGAAACTGCTTATCCTTCGGGCGTGTGGCTACTTCCCTCTGCAACTGGTGTGCTGCACGGCCCTGACTTGTACGACACGGCCACGGTGTATACATAATACACCAATTAATTATAGCAGAGCGCCAAAGCTTCCACGCCTTTCGCTTCGTTTTCACGCGCGCCTGCCATGGCGGCAATGGGTGCCCTGGACATTGTAGAAAGGCTAGGCAATCCCTGCCAGGGAAAGTCAAAATGTGCGTGTGGGGATAGAGGAAAATTGGAACACTGGTCGTTAAAATCGAGATCAGTCGGTGGGATTGCGGTTCTCAGAACTGGTGCGCCTTGGTAAAAGTGTGTTCTGCTCGGCAGATAGAGAGAGAAAGAGAGAAACTAAAGGCTCAACCCGAGAAAAAGTTTGACAATCGCTGGGTGAAAAGTAAAACAAACAAAAAAATACATGAATAAATGAGTCGCATTAGCGGAACATTGTACCGAAACATTTGGGTGTTTGGGTTGGAACATCATGAGCGCACAATGAATGAGGTTGACACATCGTTTGCCCAGATCTGCTGAGAATCTCTCCCAGCGATGATGAACCACACTCCTGAATGCCTCGGCTGATGGATCGCAATCTTTGCATGTAATTGTATCACAGTACTACTCTCTGGGTGCATTCGTTTCATCGTCTGCAAACTCTGCGCGATCTGTTCGTCTTATCACTGCGGCCAGATCGCACAATAAACGACGCGAAACAGCACACGGTCGACAGGAAGGGCGTCCCCGGTCTTCGGGTAGACAAGTGGGGTAATTGTGCATGCTAAACCATGCCAAACTGCTTAAGGGCAGAGCAGAACGCGCACCTCCTCCTTTACATCGCACGTTAATGACCCTTGTGCTGCGGTGCGATGGGGGTCCGCCTCGAGCACGGGATGCAACAGTTACGCAGTTTGTTGCCCGGTTCAGGCGTAATGCACCTCCAGGCAGAGGTGCAGAAAAGGGGCATTGTTAGCCGAGAATTGGGTCGAATGCTTCTACCATCATCGCCAGGAGGCCGCCACTGTGGCTGACGTGGTGAAGACAAAATGACGACGGTAGAAAGCGAATAATGGTTCGAGTGATGAGCAGGGTGCAGAAGAAATGAAGAGCTAACGACACGGCGTTGAGGTCTTTGCTGAGTTCTGATCTATCGAAATCATTATTATCGTCGTTAGCCGTCGGTAGCCCGGCGTGCACCAGTTCGTTGACGTAAGCCGTGGAAGTTGTTTGTTGCTGGGGTGGTCTCGTTGCATTATTTATCAGCGGTGCTGTCTTCCGCGTCTTCCGCCCACCGGCATCATGATTGGGTACAATGAAATCACGAGCCGGTAAAACACCGTTCGCTCTTCCAACCTTCGCAAGACATGTAATGGCCATTGACAGCCGAATCTTATAAAGTTTTCATTTTCGCTTCGTCTGTCTTGCGAGTGATTTCCAGCCCAACTAGGGTCAAAGCCCGCTCCTCTGTACGGCTGGTTATAATAAATTAACTACACGTAACAAACGTGGTGCAGATCCATTCAGGATGTAGTTATGTGCTTTATTTACGGCTCTTTGCTACTGTTGGTACATCTTTGTTTTATCACCCCAGTCGAGCGTGGATGTGAAAGTCGTTAAAGCAGACAGCATTTAGCATAGCCCGGGAGGAGTGCAATGATCCGTCCAGTGCAGGGTAAGGGAGTATATACGATCGAGTAAACGACTCCATTCAAGCTCTTTTCCCCTCGGCACTAGCGGCCTTTGTGTATCAATAAATCTACCCAACACAATCTCCTATGCAACTCTCTCAAACTCTCCCAACACTGGTGTGAAGCCGGTCCTACAGGTCAGCGGAATCGGATAATTAGCATCGATTGTTCAAACCAAAGGGACCTCCCACGAGCGTCGGCAGCGGATCTAAAATATGCATCCAGTAAAACAATGCACTGGAAGAAGTAGGAGAGACTGCGAAAACAATGCAGACGCTGATGGAACACGACGCTGCGAAGTGTATAAAGAAGGAGAGAGGGACCGCGACATAGATGAATCAACAAGCCAAGCTCCAGCTGCTGGATCGGTATCGGGATCTGCATGCAATAGTGGTAGCCATATCTCAGTTGGCGTAGTTCTCGGAGGGCCGCTAGAATGATGGACAGCAGCAACCGAAGAATGCTTCCGAAAGGAACCAATTTTAGTGTGCCGCGTGGGAGAGTGCATTGAAATCGCCCACAATGGGAATATAAATAATGTGCCGACGGCTATTGGGATCGAGGAGTCTTTGGAGCAAACTCCTTGCGCTCGGATTGGCACAATATCGAAATCTCCATTTCCATTACCGAGACGATCGATTGCACGAAGCTCAAACGTCATTGCATTGGGAAGCATCTTCGTTTGTGACGGAGAACCTTAAAGCGTCGATTTTCAAACGAGACTGGTGGGAAAATGTTACACACACACACACTCTCTCTGTTTCCCGTTTGCCGATCGCCGAGTGCTATTACTTGATGTTGATTAATGGTTTGGAACACCAGGAGCGTTAGAGGCGTTCGGAGGGAAGGGAAAGGCCATCCGTGGTCGGTAGTCTAATGAGATGCACCCTCAACCTCAATTTCCATGTTGAACCATTTCGTCGTCGTACACAGCCGGTGGCAGCGTTTCCGTGTCTTATATCGGTGTTAATGCCTCCCAGCCTGGTGGACCTTTAACCTGTCGGCCACCTGGAAGCACTGGTGGGATTGCATGGGGTTAGTATTTGCCTGCATCTTCTGGACACTGCTGGAGAAACAGGAACAAACGATTCTCCCTGCTGCTGCTGCTGCTGCTGCCACTGCTGCACTCCCATTCCTGAGGCGATGGGCGCAACAATCTTCCGTGTGTGGACGGGAAGGAAATGAAAAGCATCTTTTTTGCTGTTTGCCTCTAAGAAGGTCCAATGCTGCAGGGGAAGTGAAGCTGATGGTAGTGGAGATTCGCGCTCTTTCCGTTTCTGCTCTGCCACCATTTGCTTCGCCAATGCACACGCGCACTGCAGATATAGGTTAATGTTACTAATTGAGTCGTTCCTGCCTGCCGTACACACCGCCACCGAGCTGGCGGGCGGACGGGCGGCCAACTAACCCGCCACGCCACGGGTCGAACCTGAAACGTGCCCTGAATAATCTGCCGAGCCGAGCTGAGCTGATCTGGTTGGCTGCCAATGTACCGGTCGGAAGCCAGTTCTCGACCACGACCACGGTGTCTGCAGTTGGAAACGGGTCATAGGAATAGGAGCTCGGTTAGGCTCTCGCCGTTAAGGAAATGTCAAAGTGCTCGAACACGATCATACCGACACTTGAACCGTCACAACGAGGTAAATCACTCTCGATCGTCAGGACGATCGTTAGACGGGTGGTAAGATTTCCACCAATGTCCTGCTTTAAACTCTTTATCCAATAAATCCTGACCTGGATCTGGGAATCGAGGATGAACCAGTGCTCTATTTGCAGTGTGCTTTACAAAACACGATTCGCAATTCATCGCATCGTTTCTGATCGTGTCCTCTTTTGGCGCCGATTCGGTGAAAGTGTTCCAAACACGCCTTATCAAAAGATCACTGCTTTACCTTTTACCGCGTTTGGGATCGTGTCAGTTGCGTTTGTACCGAGGGCGGGCGCAAATCTCGTTTGCAGGTTGGCAATCATCTTTGTACCTTTGGCCCCCTCGCGCTTTGTCTATTATTTTTCGGTAAGGTTTTTGAGCGCTTCCACCTCATCCATGCCCGTTAGAAGTAGGTCGTACGCTGTGCAATCTTGGCTTATCCGGGGAGCCATTTTATTTCAAATCATCTCGCAAATCGAGTATCCGTGCATCCTCCCAAGCCAGCCAGCCTGCCAAGTTCGAAAGTGATCGTCTTGTTGTGGGAAAGTGATCTCGTGACGATCGCGTGAAGAGGGCCGTTTTCGTCGTCGTCGGCTCTTTTGTGCCGGTCTGAGGGATGTGTCTAACCTCTTTCTAATGAATCACTTCCGTGACCGTGCCGGTAATGGTTGGCCCGAAATAAAAAGTGAGACTCTCGCCCGAGCGGGATCGCACCACCAATAAGCGCAGAAAGATATCGGTAACGAACTTGACCGCACCGGTGGCCAAAGTGGGTTCGTTGCTGACACACAAAAAGAAGAATTGATGATGAAAAAATGGCAATCAACACCACCCACCTGATGAAAGGAAGAACGAAGGGTGGGAGTGCGGATGCGTGTGGATATTACTACTAATGGGAAATTGGCACTTTGTGGCTCGTAAAGCACGTGGGAACCTAGCAGACGGTGGTCCAGCAGTTGATCGAACGAACGAAAGATAGGAAGGTGCTTTTGGGAACATTGGAACAGCGCTTGTATCGATCGCCCTACTGCCCTTCCGGAGCGCTACTTCTAAGTGACGAAGCAACCGGCATACGGAGGAGAGACAGACCAGTCACCTCAAATTCAGCAACTAAAGTATGTTTCACGGTGTTATGTGGTGCAGCATCGAAGGTGCGGGGAGGATATTAACTTCAATTTTTTTCAAACCATCGCACACCACCCCAAAACAACGTCCCAGATAAGAGTCTTTTTTGTTAACTAATAAGGGCGAAATAGTATTTCGTGTATGGGTGGAATCGTGAGAGCTTAGGAAGATCGGATTACTAGCTACCTTGTCTGCTTTTCTATGGCACAAAGTGAAATATAATTCGTTTTCCACACACGGAAGGGAACATTATCCACCTGTCTATCCTCCCACGGGATGATTGTCGCTATTGTGTAGTTGTGCAATGAACCACCTGGAACCTAACGGATTGCTGTGCTCCTCTGCTCAAGGTCATTATGCTCGGAGCAGGGGAGAGAATCTCAGGAGCAAAAAGTATGTCAGTATGCTAAACAGACTTCTGCTTTGCGTCGCATAGTTAGTGCAGCGACACAATGGGAGAGTGATGAGCGTGTGTTTGTTCTTGTGCCACGATCATGTAGAAGATGAGGTTATTAATCATCGTGTTTTCTATCCAAAAGCCTACAATTAAGAAGGGGCACACAGAATCACAACGATCTTGAATGCTCGGAAACATTTCACGAAACAGAAAAGGCCACACTGCAATTGACCTCAATCTCATTCGATGGATGTACGATCGATGGATCGATAACGAACCACTACTGCATGTCTATTATCCCCCGCAGCTGTGAAAAGTGAAAAGCACTGTAGATCTTAATTTTCTCCTAGGTAAACTGGTTGTAGATTTTGTGGAAGTTGGACCACACCGTGCAACAAAATGTTGAGGCTAGTGGTATGACCCTCGATGTGTCTACAGGTACCCTGGAGCTAGAGAACATCTGTCATGGTGAATCTTGAAGATGGAGAGCCCGATTCGATCCTATCGTTAGATGTGATCGGTAATTTGCAGTCGTCCTGTTTGTTGATCATCTCGTTTGCATATTCTACGGTACCTTGGGACATCTCGGCTTCGCGTTCGGTTTACTGAGAGATGTTTCCCATAGATCCCTCATAAATCTTGCGCTGTTTTTTGCTTACTTGATCGATCGCCTCAGCTCAACGGATCATAATGCTTTATTGCTGGGCTGGAAATGGAACGGGACGCTGCGATTTGTTTGTTTAAACACGCTCACAACAGCGCCATAAACCCATTTCGTGTGTGCTTTCCCGTGTGTCGTGTCATAAAGTTCACACAAATAGGTCAGTGTCGGGTTTGAGATTCGCCCCGCAGGGCACGTGCTCACAAGAAGTGGCTTGAGGCACGGACTAGTTGGCAAAGAGTTTATACACTAAGTTGGAACTGGTCAACAATGCAGCCCAAAATCAGCCTCCTCTTGTTTGATGTTTTATTGTCTGCGAGATTTTACACCTCTATTTCTCTGTGGGGCTAGTTAATGTTGTGACTAATTTTCTTTTGTCGTTTTGCTTCCAGAGATTCGATCACTCTCCGGCGAACCGGACTACAAATCGGTGAACCTGACCTGGGAGGTGGAGAGTGTGCACGATGACGATGAGGACAGACGCCTACCCGTAGGTTATAAGGGTAGATCGGCCAAGCTTGTCTCCACTTCCACGGTCGCCTCGCGCGGTCCACGAGCGTTCAATGTGTTTTACTGTGAGCTGCAGAACTGGGGACCTCACCGTTGTCGGTCAAAGATCGTTAAGGATGAATCCGGAGATAGTGGGTACGTAGAAGCGCCATGGGCATGGCACGCTGGAAGTATGAAAGTATGCTTGGCAATTTCGACGCTTACTATGTTGCAGGAAGAGCAAACAGTATTCGCTGTTGGTGAAGAACCTTCGCATGGCAACCAAGTACTCGTTCCACGTGAAGCCCCAAACAAAGAAGAGCGACCAGCGTGCCAGTGGACGAGCGGACGAAGGCGAGCAGGAGGAACAAACCGGTGCCACTACTGGAGGACTCAACCAAGGCCAAACGATCATCATACCGACGAAGGGTTGTAAGTACTGAGCTCACTACCTTCCACCTTCAGGACACTAAAACCTTTCTCCCTCTCTTCGTCTCTCGGTCTCCTTTCAGTTTCTGCACATGCGACGCAATGTTTGCCACATGCGTCCGAAATCGAGGTTGAAACGGGTCCATACTTTGGAGGTCGCATTGCAGCGGAAAACGGAAACTGTGGTATACAGGGTGACGCATCCAGTCCGCAGGAATCCTACACAATGCGCATCGATCACGAGCAGTGCGGAAGCAAGGTGAGCACGCGGGATCTGACCGTCGAGACGTACATTACCGTGCAGGAGAACTTGGGCATCCTGACGCACAGTACGCGTCGGTTCGTCGTCGTGTGTACCTTCCAGCCGGACACACTCACGGTCCGAGCCCGGTTAGCGCTCCCGGGTAAAGGCGGTGCTGCCCCAGTACCTACCTCCGAATGGTGGCCGGCACAGGGACGAAATGCTCGTGTGCGACAGTTTAACATGGTAGACAAAAGCGGACTGGTGTTGAAGGGATCCGAGGACGAGCGGAATGACATTGCTGAGCTGCCGACTGAGCAGGAGCAGGACGAGGATACGGGTGTTCCGGCCGAGGTGAGAGAGCTGCCCGCAGTTGAGGCAGACAGCCAGAAGAAAGTCAACAGCGCGGAGGAACCGCTGACTGACAAGAGCAAGGGAGCGGCATCAGGTACCAAAAGCGCCGGAAACTATGCACGTTTGCTGAACGAACAGCAGCAGGATGAAGGAACCGGACTGGTCGATGAGCTAGATGAGTATGGGCAAGAGCTGTCGGAGAACAATACGGACGGCGATGGAGAGGAACGCGTCAGTGTAGTCGGTTCCAAGGCGGTCAACTCTCAGCGGCGATTCTCAGGAAGTATGGGCTCTTCCGGTGGTGGTGGTGTTGGTGCATTCGATGCTACCGGTCTGCTCATATCCGCCTGCCTTGCTGTGATACTGATCGGAGCGCTGGTATATCTGCTGCAGCGAGAGGTCAAGAAGCAGCGCATGATCCACCAGCACCAGCAGATGGAACGGACGGCATCCGAGCGTCGGGGTGCGGCCGGTGGCGTTGGGATGTAGAATTACACTTTGACTGAGCTGCAACAACAGCCCTTCTCTTCCCTTATCAACTGTCAACACATTCCTTCAGGCGGACCGAATCGTCATTCGGCGAACTGGCAAAGCCTGCTTAGCAAACTACGATTCTTTGAGCCTAGTAATTTATAAATGGACGTGTCTGTATCTGTGACTGCAATTTAGCGATTTAAGTAAGCGATACAATTTTAACGAAGAAAGCCCAACGACGAATAGAGAGGAAAAACAGTGGCAAAACACATTAACACACGCAAGCAAGTGAGATACAATGCACGTGCGCACATACAGATAAGGAAGCTAGCAATAAGAATGGTTTAGTATTAAGAAAATCAAACACTCACATAAGCACATGCCCCAAACCTGCTCCCCCGTTTTGCCATCCAGACCCGCTATTGTCCTGCGCATCTTATGCTTACTCGTTTCCTTTGAAACTAAGCTGTGCATGCGGAGTTGCGCGATAATCGACGTCGCATTGCCGCGGCACAGCGTTTCAGCGTACGAAAATGACTGAGCATAGAATTAAGTCCTTCCAGGTAGCCACCACCCTGTCATCCCTTCCTCCAATTGTCGAGACGACGGATTACTTTAATTATTTTGCATCACCTTTTAGTGCGTAAGTGACTCGGAACGGGAAGAAAGTAACGAAACAACAACAACAAACGCAAAACTGTCTTTAATAAAGATTTTAACTACAACGAACGAAAAGCGCACTTTTGTTTCATTTATCTCTGCCCTCATGAAGGGGGGTGTAAATTGTAGCGAAATTTAAATGAATTTGCGCAACCGTCACACGTAGTCAGTCCCCCGTTTGCGCAAACAAAAACAACGCACGCACGGTCTCAGTCAGGCACCCGATTCGGCGCGTCGTTCTCGAGAAACAAACAGAAGAGCATGCGATAGAGGAGGCGCGCATCCAGTGCTCCCCGAAACGTTTTCGCTACCAGCTCGCCGACGGCAGTTGGTTGCAAATTGGAGTAACAGGAGAGCATGCGGACGCGGAGAAGGATTTTTGCACGCTCCGTCGTCTCTCTCGTCCGATCGAATCGCTTCGACTTTTTCGGAAACCAGGTAACAGGAGAATATGACCGAGCGGAGATAGCGCGCCTATCGCTATGCCTCTCATCTTCTTTCTCGCTCGTTGGGGGAGTCCGGCCCGTTTTTTCCTGCTGGAGTAACAGGAGAGCATGCTACAGAGGAGCTAGTATTCGGCGCACGCATGCACGACTTAGTGTGCGTAGCTCGCTCACCTCGAACACCATGATACCCTTTTCCAGAGCTGTCAAAGCCACCTTTTTCGTCTGGTTTTTTAATATTATTTTATTGAATAAGAAAAAATACAGTTTTTATTAAAAGGATTTTATTTTCGTTGTCTTAGTTTTCCACCGCAATGATATTTAATGCTTACTGGCAATAGACCATAAAGTGAACAATTTTATCCATTAAAGCTGAGCAATTGATTTAGATATCATCGATCTAATAGGAGACACTATATTCTTTGGAGTTTTACAACCCTGCCCCACCACACAACGGCTGTTCTCATGTCCCGTCCTTTTCTTTCTCGCCTTTGTTTAATCTCTCAAATGATCCTTCACTTTCTTATCGACCCTAACCCACATGCTCATCATGATTCGCTATCAGTATCACAACTACATGGTATAATTAAACAAATATTGTTTGCAAATTCCCCTTAGGCCCCTCCTAATTTTGTGACGCTGAGGACCGGCCCACACAAAATTGAGGAGATTCTTCGAAGAATCAAACACAAGCGACACAAAATTAGGAGCTTGCATGCAGATTGAGCAGTTGTTTGCCAAAGGAGAAATCAAAACAAACGGGTTCGGTACGGTACGGTAGACTGATCAGTGTGGATGCCGTACGCCGTTTCACGCTAATCAGTAAGCAACGATTACTGAAAGCGACATGTTCTGTTCCCTACTCGCGTGTTTAGGCGTTTACGCTGGAGTGGTGTGGTTGTACGAGAATTTTCGTTCTCCTGTGCTGCTAGTTCTACAGAGTATTGCGCAATTTGTGTTCCGCCAGAGCCTACCCCAACGGTATGGCAAGTGGGCAGGTAGGTGGTGATATTTTCCCCCATTCCTTTTGCATAACGACCTCAGCGGAATTATGCCAATTGCAGTCATTACCGGGGCATCGGACGGAATTGGGAAAGGATACGCCCACTACCTCGGAAAAAAAGGTATGGCAATAGTGCTGGTAGCTCGCAACGAAGCCAAACTAACCAAGGTGGCCACCGAAATCAAATCTAAGTATGGCGTGGAAACAAAAGTCCTCGTGACCGACTTCTCCAAAGGGCCCGAGGTGTATCCTCTGCTGGAGAAGGCACTGGTTCCTTTGGATGTTGGCATCTTGGGTAAGACTCTTTCGTCGGATCCGCTTTCGCTGAACTCTACGTATTGAACTTCACTGGTTGGTTCTGCTTTTATAGTGAACAACGTTGGCGTCACACACGACACACCCATGTTCGCTGACGAAGTGCCCCAGAAAATGCTGTGGGACCTGATTAATGTGAATGTGGCGGCGGTGACGCTTCTGTGCAACATTCTTACACCATCGATGAAACAACGGCAGCGGGGCCTTATCATAAACGTATCCTCGATTACGTCCGTAAGTCCGGCTCCCTGTATGGCTACTTATGCCGCATCGAAGGCTTACATGACCAGTTTCTCGGTGGCATTGCGAGATGAGCTGCGCCCATTCGGTGTGGAGGTACAAACCGTGCGACCTTCGTTTGTGCACACCAACATGACCGAGTTCTTGGTCACGGGCAAGGACGAATGGAGCAAACACATGATGGTTGGAGTAGATAACTTTATGGCGTATGCAGGCTGCACGATCGGTAAGGTTGACATGACCTGTGGCCATTGGTCACATGGCCTGCAAACCGCTGGCCTCTATCTGTTGCCGGAGTGTTTGCGCGTCTACATTTTTGGACTGTTGAACAAGAAGTTGCGCGAAGAGTATCACGTTAAAAAGAGAAATAAAGTGCGATAAGCAATATAATCCATATTCATTTCAAATCATAAGAGCGTTCTGTTTT
Source organism: Anopheles epiroticus (assembly GCA_000349105.1). NCBI lineage: Eukaryota > Metazoa > Arthropoda > Insecta > Diptera > Culicidae > Anopheles > Anopheles epiroticus. The sequence continues at coordinate 143,455 of KB669681.1, forward strand.
GCTTACCACATTTGCATCTCGCAGCGTGCATCATTGATGTCCTTGAATCGAACTGAACTCTATACGACTGCATTTCCTGTATTCCTGTCAGTTCAAGTACAGCAGCGAAGGTGCATCATCTCTCCGAATGCACCACCACATTGTGGGCGGTAATTACATTTAATTCCCACGCGTGCCGGTAGTAGCACCACGGAGACGGCCTCTCCAATCAGCGTAACGCGATGAATGAAACACGATACGGCTGGCTGTAAGGCAGTTAGAATGATTTCTATCTAATAATGGTTGGATACACGTATCGATTCCGCGTTGGTATACGGGCCTGGAATATCTGCCAATGTTTAGTTATTCCTCAGCATTCTCCAGCATCGCAAGCATAGGTTAAGATGTGGCCAGTTTGTGCTATTTTCGCGCTGATCGGAGCCTACTGCTCGTGCTGCTGGCTGTACGAGAATCTTCGTACACCCGTTTCCCTGTTCTTGCACGGCCTACGGCAGATAGTTCTACCGCAGAAGTCGTTTTCTGAAAAATACGGAGAATGGGCCGGTAAGTAGATGTAACCATAGAAACGTAATGCGTATTGAGCAATCACGTGCTCTCTTGTATCTGTGTCTGCAGTGATAACCGGGGCGTCGGATGGCATCGGCAAAGGTTACGCAGAGTATCTTGCCCGCAAGCGCATGAACATTGTGTTGATTGCTAGAAACGAGAATAAACTGAACCACGTGGCGAACGACATCCTTCGAAAGTACTCCGTGCGGACGAAGGTCGTTATTGCCGACTTTTCCGAAGGTGATGCCGTTTACGAACATCTAGAAAGGGAGCTGCTGCCACTCGACGTTGGAATTTTGGTGAACAACGTGGGTCTGTCCTACGATCGCACCATGTGCATGGATGAGCTGCCGAAGAAATTGGTCTGGGATTTGCTTACCGTCAATGTGGCCTCCGTGTCCATGCTCTGCCATATGTTGATACCGGCAATGAAACAACGCCGTCGGGGGTTGATCGTGAACATCTCATCGCTCTCGGCTGCTGCGCCCGCTCCCTATCTTTCGGTATACTCGGCAGCCAAAGTGTACGTCCGGAACTTTTCCATGGCACTGCGTGAAGAGTTACGACCGCATCGGGTAGAGGTGCAAACCGTTCTGCCCGGATTCGTTCGAACGAATATGACCGCTTTCGTGGCTACCGAACACAAGGGGAAACCTATTTCGAAACAACTGGTGGATGTGGATCACTATGTGCGATATGCCGGATTCACCATCGGAAAGACGGATCGCACGTGTGGGTACTGGTCGCATGGGCTACAGTATGCCGGACTGAAGCTTGTGCCGGAATTCGTTCGAGTGTATGTGCTGCAGACGATCTACGACCATTTGAGAGGTGCCAACAAAAATGCTTAAAAAGTGAAGGACACGCTTACTATGGTGCGCAAGAGGCATGACCATTGCATCTTCGTTTGAAACCATGGCCTCCCATGGCAACTTATGTATGTATGTAACCCAAACCGCTTGCTGAAACTCAACTTGTTGCTTCTTTTTGACAATAAAATCAACATAAAAATTCAGCTAACAAAAGCGCAGTCGCGTCCTCCCTTCGTGATTGCTGCTTTACTAGCAGTGTCGCTTCGGCACCGGGCACCATGTGTTTCGCTTTAATGTAGATTAGACAAATAACATCCGGCAGTGTGGTGGTAGAAAAGCCTTCTAACCGAACGATGAATCTTTAGCGAGTTTCACACACCATCAACGCACTGGCGAAATAGATAACGTCGCATGTAGAAGCGCTACATACGCGAATGTTCCCAGCAAACCGGATTTGTATAGCAGTGGGGCACGCCACAACATCCTCAATGCGTCATTATTAACGAAGCTAACGATTCGTGTAGAATACGAAACCGAAAACACTTATCCGTAGAGTTTAGCTTACCTATTCATTACGCCAGCATTGCACATCATATTGCCACAGCTCGGCGAGAGATTCATCAGTTGCGTTTTGAATGTGAAGTAGGTAGCCTCGCGCGATGCTTCTACAGCTGACCACGGCCATCGGAGTGTACGCCACACTGTGCTGGCTGTATGAGAATCTACGTACACCCTTTCTGTTGTTAGTGAGAGGAATCCAACAGCTGGTTGTTGCTGGCCAGAAATCGTTGCCAGAGAAATATGGACCATGGGCTGGTGAGTAGCTGACCAGCAATGCTGTCGTGCTGTGGCGATTTTGTATGCGTTTGCAATTAACAACCCTTTTCGTTGCTGCTTCGTTGTTTCCCCGCAGTAATTACGGGCGGTTCGGATGGAATTGGAAAAGGTTACGCACACTATCTGGCCGGCCAAGGCATGAAGGTGCTACTGATCGCTCGTAATGAAGAAAAATTGAAACGCGTAGCAGAGGAAATAGCGGCCAAACATCACGGAGTGGAAACGAAAATTTTAGTAGCAGATTTTTCCAAAGGGGAACAAATCTATGAACGACTTGACCAGGAGCTCAGCTCTCTTGATATCGGTATCTTAGGTAAGGTGTATTAGTCAAACGCTCACAAGGCGCTTTAAATCGATTCTACTTGTCCCCGCTTTTTTGCAGTGAACAACGTGGGCGTTATCAATGAAAAACCGATCCAGGTTGATCGGATGGAGAAGCGTTTGCTATGGAATCTAATCAATATCAACATCGGGGCGGCAACCCTCCTATGCAACATTGCACTGCCATCGATGAAAAAGCGCCACCGGGGGCTTATCATAAACATTTCCTCCCTGGCATCGCTCGCTCCGACGCCTTATCTGGCGATTTATGCGGCCTCCAAGGCCTACATGACCAGCTTTTCTTTGGCCCTGCAAGAGGAGGTCGCCCCGTACGGCATCGATTGCCAAACCGTCGCACCAGGTTACGTACACACGAGCATGACTGAGTATCTAAATACAACCGACGGCCAGAAAAGCTCGTTCTCCGTGCGGCTGGTTAAAGTGAAAGACATGATACGGTATGCCGGGTATTGCATCGGGAAGGTAGACCAAACCACTGGCCACTGGTCGCATGGTATTCAGGTGAGATACAGGCTCTCATCATGTTACCGATTTCATTTTCACAAGTTCAATTCTTTTCAGACCGCCATATTGAACATGCTGCCTGCGTCGTTAAAATTTCGCTTGTTCTCTCGGTTCTATACACAGCTTCTGCACGAATTCTCCGACGTGGACAAAAAAGCAGCCTGATTATTTGATAGTAAAACTTGCTACTAATCCTAAAGACACACACACACACTCGTACCAAACGAAACGGCAGCACACGCGGTAGCATTTAAATTCTACACAAATGCAAGCTTCACGTTAGGCGCAAACCGGTCACTAGTTTCAGAGATTAGGAAGCTCCAGTTTTTACGTAGATTACGTCGTTTTGCGTGGTTATTTCACGTTTATTTAAAATTAAATAACACGAATTATATTCAACTGAAGTTCACGACACGCCAGAGCTCGTTATTCGAGCACCTCTTCACCTTCTTTGATTTCCTTCAGGTTTAACACTTCCAGCGCGCCAGCACCCTTTGTTTCGGTGCGAATGATCTCATCCATCTCTCGAAAGTGCCCCGGATCGATCAGGCACGTCAACATTAGCCGGTCACCTTCCCACTCCTCGCCCTCGGTCACCGTGGAGCTTAGCTTCGCTATTCTCTCCTTCAATCGTTTGGCTTCCTTTGCCGGCAAGGCCATCTTTAGTCGCATCTTAGCCCGCTCGAGCGGTATCGTGTCTTTCAGCAGGCGGATCACATCCAGCGCTTGTTGTTTGGCGTTTCGGTGCGGTTTGATGGAATAGTGAATGTCTTTCATCGACTTTTCTATGATTGAAACCGGATAGGGTCGCTTCGTTTCCGGATTCACACACTTGTCCGCCACGGTTGTCGCAATCTCTTTGAACATGGAATCCAGCTGATCCTGTCGCTCCTTCTCCGATACCTGCAGTTCACCTTTGGCTAGAATCTCCTTACAAATTTCTGTGACATCATCCTTGCCGAACGCTTTCTGCAGTTCCTCCTTTTTCGCCACCTCTCCCTTCGATACGTTGTTGAACACGGCTATCGTTTGCAGCACCTCGTCCAAGTCCTTCTCTGCGCCGGACCGCCACGAGAGTACTTTGTTTTTGTAGCACGCAATCTCGAACCGCTTTCCTCCTTTCTTCATCCGTACCACGGCTACATTCGTGAGCCGGATTTGGTTCGTGGGGGTGAATATTTTCGGCATGTTTATTGTTCTCTGCTCTCCGCAAAACTTGCTGCGCCACACGAAACTGCTGCAGCCGCAGTAGGAAAATGCACGTTTGTTTACGTCGTCCATTGACAGCTGTCAAATTATATGCGCCGCATGGCTGCGTATATTTGTTCAAGGTGGCTGCAGTTGGATGCTGGATTTTGAAATATGCTATGAAAGCGGTTGCACATTTTCGACGCAGTCCTCCGCGGAAACTGGCACCTTTGTCAGCTTGTGAGCGTTGATCATGTGGTGTCGCAAACCGGCATACTGCTTAAATGATTGACTGCACAGCTGACACGCAAATCGGTACACTTCCTCATGGATGTAGGAATGGGCCGTTAGGTTCCCTTTCGTGATGAATTCTTTTCCGCAGTGCTCACAAATGTAGATCGGTTTCAGCTTGCCAACCGACTTGTTATCGGGATGTTCCTTGGTTTGGTGTATACACAGGTCAATCTTTTTGTAAAATACAGCCTCACAAACTGCACATGCTATCTCCCGGCCGGCATCGTGCACCTTTAGGTGTCTCAACAGTGAGGCTTTCGTAGTAAATTCTCGTTTGCAAATATCACAAACGTACTGCCTTACACCGCTGTGTAAGCGTTTGTGTATGCGCAGATTGTTTTCGAAACGAAAGTATTTTCCACACGTGTCACAACGGAATGGAAACTCTTGTTCATGCAAAATTTTGTGCGCTCTTAGTGCGGTAGAAAAACGAAACGCCGAATCACACTTATCACACTTGTACGGTTTGGGGTCCTGGTGGTGGCGCATATGTACCTTTAAATCTTGCGAGTATTTGAACGTTTTGTCGCACAGTTGGCATGAAAGCCGCTCATGCTGATGGTCCACTCGTATGTGTTTCTCGAGGAAACAACGGAATCCGAACGTTCGATCACACTGATCACACTGGAAGCGCGTCGTATGATGGTGTGTGGCACGATGTACTGCCAGCGTTGCTGAGGAATTGTACCAGCTCCCACACTTTTCGCACATTAACGCCTGTAGTAGTAGAGCATATAGTAATCGGTTTGTATTGAGATGTTATTGGAAAATAGTTAGTATTAAACCCAAACAGCTATGTTAAAAACCCACCTTGCGTTCTTGGTTTTCCTCTATTGATGCAGTAGGTACATGTTTAGGTTTAGTAATGTCATGAAAAGAGCTCTGAAAATAATAGCTTTTTGTTAGAACATGATCAGGCTATCAAGCTAACAAGCTTACCGCATATTGCATTTCATCTTCTTTCGTTGTCATTTCGCAGTTTCCATTGCCAAATTCGCTTTGTTTTATCATATTTTCCGTTTCCGATTCATCATCGTCCGACACTATCGGGTTTAATTGCTTGTTCAATTGCTTTTTCGCTACTGAATCGTGTACGCGTTCCTGATGATCATGTTTTGACTGAGCCACTTCGGAAAACATTTTAGAATGCTTTGACTTGGGAATGCCTTTTCGCTTCCATCCACTCTGGGGTTCGGCCATTCGCAATCGTTCCAGTCTCATTTCCTTCCAATGCACACGATGCTGGTGGTTAGTCAGGTAAATCTGCTTGTTAAAGCTGTGACAGCACAAATCACACTGAAACCCTCGTCCTCTCAGTTTCTCGTGCGAAGTGAGCTTATCAAGCTGCTGAAATGCACGATCGCAGTGCTCGCATTTGAATGGTAGGTTTTCCTTAATGTGGGTCTTTCGGTGCTTCTGCATAGCGTGAACACTGTTAAAACTTTTGCCACACTCCGGACACACACGCTTTTGGTGATTGCGTATATGCAGCTTCAAGCTCTTCAGATGCTTATAGGTCACGCCGCAAAGATTGCACACATTTAGCCGTTCGTCGGTGTGCACCTGTCTCAAGTGCTGCTTTACAATTGAGCTCGTTGCGAACACTTTGTCGCACCGAGGGCACTGAAAACCCACGTTCGTGTGCCGGAAGACATGACAGTTGAGGGCGGTTTGGCTACGGAATGTTTTCGGACAGTGCGGACATTTGTACGGCTTTTCACCGGTGTGCAATCGCATGTGGCACTTTAGAGTACTTTTGTGCATAAAACGACGCTGACACACCTCACACTCATGCTGCTTGATGCCATAGTGTACCTTCTCATGTTGTCGCAGTTTCGCGTGGAATTTGAACGTCTTATCGCAAAAATTGCAGATAATGGGATGCTTGGTTTCGTTCTGAGGGTATTTAGATAGGTGTAAGGGTTAGCAGAGTATCAAACAGGCAAACGTGAAAATGGCACTAACCTTCACGGGTGGTTCAGCCGATTCTTCGAGCACTTGTTCATCATTCCCCACAACGGGTTGCATATTTCCATCAAAATTTTCCCCGAAAGAAGATTGTTCTTATCAGACTGGTACGCTTCCCGTTATTGTTAGCAACTGCGCTTCTGGCAATCACAGTAAACATCGACGCTGTCAAAAAAAAACATCGCCGCCCATCTGTCAAAATTAATCGTCTTCTGCGAGCGCAAACTAGGAATTTGGTTTTTGTAAACAAACTCTGCACGAACGCCCCGAGAAATCGAAGACTGTAGAGCCACCTCGAAAGCACTTACTGAAACCAGAGCTAAAGTTAGGGGCTATGGAAAAGGAAAACAAAAGCACTGGCGTTGATAATGGCCGAAAACCAGTTGGTAACAATTTGCAGTCGCTGCCCACCAGACAGTATTTGGACCAAACAGTGAATCCCATCCTGCTGCAGGGCCTGAAAGTGCTTGCGAAAGAGAGACCCCAAGATCCAGTGCAATATTTGGCCAACTTTCTGCTGCAAAACAAAAACCGCGTCGAGGAAAGCAACGGAGGAAATACAGAGGATACGCAATAGATATAGAATAAAATAAGAAATGAACCGATAGTTAATGTTTACTATGGTGGGAAGTTATTGAAAAGAAAGAAACGGGGGTGAGCGGGAGTGGTAAGTATTTCGAGCAAACATCATGACACTCGACGAATCGAGCAACGCTCGTGGTGGCTGTCAGATGTTTGCAACTCTGTCAGGCTGTGTGTGGCTGGTAAAAATTAGGTGCAAAACTGTGCTGTGGCTCGTTGCATTTCTCTCGTTTTAGCTGAAATTCCGTGCAAAAATCACTTTCTGCACGATGGCTGAACTACTGATTGACCCAAATATTCGAGGATGGGTGTTCTTACCCATCGTTGTTATCACCTTCCTGGTAGGAATCATTCGGCACTACTTCTCGATCCTGATAACGTCACAGAAAAAAGCAGAACTTACCCAGATCCAGGACAGCCAGGCGATGATCCGCGCACGTTTACTGCGCGAAAACGGCAAATATCTGTCCCAGCAGTCGTTCGCGATGCGTAGACACTACTTCAACAACGAGGACACGGGTTACTTCAAAACCCAGAAGCGAGCACCACCTAGCCCGAACTCGACCGCAATGCTGTCGGATCTGGTGAAGGGCAACTTCATCAACGTGCTGCCCATGATTGTGATCGGCGGATGGATCAACTGGATGTTTTCGGGCTTTGTCACCACTAAGGTGCCGTTCCCGCTGACTCTTCGCTTTAAGCCAATGTTGCAGAGAGGCATCGAACTGGCCTCGCTCGATGCTGCCTGGGTGTCGTCCGCCTCGTGGTACTTCCTCAACGTGTTCGGTCTGCGAAGCATCTACACGCTGGTGTTGGGAGAAAACAATGGTAATTTAGTTAAAACAAAAATACAATTGAAAAGCTTTACTTCATTTTGTTTCATTCCCTCAGCGGCCGACCAAACGCAATCCATGCAGGATCAAATGTCGGGCGCAGCCGTAGCCATGCCACAAGACCCGAAGGCTGCATTCAAAGCAGAATGGGAAGCACTGCAGATAACCGAATACCAAAACGTTCTAGCAAATGTGGAAAACGAGCTGCTGGCCAGTAGCGGCTCGTTCGGCGATCTGCCGGGACCAAGTGCACTACAGTCTAGTCGCAGTGAGGATGGTTCTACACTTCGAAATTGATGTTTGAGTGAAGGTCCATAGCCATTTTGTTGAAGAACCAGGCAAGGTAAAGATATGAAGCGAATGTGATCTTGGAAATCCAAATCTTAGGCCAAGTGTATGCATTTCAGATCAGTTCGCGAAATAACAAGTAAAAGGCTAGGGAAAACTGCGCTCTACAGCAGACATTGAACATGGGTGTAATGTGTAACCAGTTGGTAGTTAAATGAATTATTTAAGACATCTGTAAAATACTTCGCTAAGTGGATTAACGGAGTAATCAGTACTTGGCAAAGTAGAAATGAAGGAAACAATAAAAACCCTGCATAATTTACGATAAACTGTAACTGAGGGCCACAACCTCGTTTCGGATGTTAAGCGTCAATGACTGGTAGTATTTTTTTTTGTAAATGTTTATTACATGTTCTGTGTTCCTTATGTAGGCGTTTCGTCTTTACATGACGGGTTAGGATGTATATTTGCTGCTTGACATACCTCTAACGCTCCTTAACTAACTAAATTGGCCGTTGTTCCTAGGTTCCGAGTTGGGTTCTATTGACCAGTCGTAGCACAAACATCCAAACATCGGAGGATAATAGTGCACATTTGTTGATAGACAGAGAGAGAAGGGAGGGGGGGGGGGTACTTGGGATTGTAACTTGTCGGGCTCTAATTGGTTGCTTGTCCTAAAGGAAATTTAAGCTTAACGGTTCGAGCAAACGACACACTTACGTAAGCATAAAATATGTTTCTACGTAACCTTTCTTCAATGTGGAACAGCAACTTTTTCACCAAAACGCTTGATTCTACACGCAGTTTATGGATGTACGGTATTTTACTCATACCACATGCATCGACAGTACGAGCAGAGAGCGAGAAGAAAGTCCATTTCTTCCATTATGGGGACATAATGGAACTATCTCGCTAATGTGTGTACTTCGTAGATGCTTTCACGCAGCATTGCATTTATCGGATGTGGTGCGATCAATACATATTTTAGTTCTATTTTTTTTTATTTTGTCATGTTACACTGTTCCAAAACACCGACAACTAGCTTCAGCAAACACACACAACACGCATGTCGCTGCCGGGAGTTCATTCTGATTTTGGCGTTTTTTTGTGATCGTCTTTAGGGTGTACAGGGCAACACATCGAGTTCCGGCATGTATCTAGCGTGATATACCTTACAGAAGAAAAATTATTCTAGGAAACAACACACATGAGTAATTCGTAAGTTTGTCTAAGATTAGATAAGATTGCGAAAAAGAATTGCTATGCTCAGCTGCACAGGCTTAACATTCGTACACGCGAACAAATAGTTTATAGTACAACAGCTTGTTTTAAGATATGACGTGATATGATGAGATGAGTTGTTTTGTTTGAATACAATAATAAGATCGATGATGAGAGCAAACGTGTGTTCGATGGATCGAAATAACGACTACTATTACTGTGTCACGTGTTTCGCAAGATTCGAAAAAACAAAGACTAAACGAACGCTAAAGCAGTACAAGGTGCGATCTTAAAGCAATGCGGCTCGCTACATAAAAATGTGCCAGCAAGAACAATTGCCGCCAAGTCTAGATGAGGCAATCTTCTCCTACCTTGGATATATTGTTTTTGCTCAAATTTACTTTTGCTATGTGTGTATGCCACTATCACTTGCAAGCATGCACCACGCATTTGTCTACATATTTCGTTACTATGTTCATCACCATCTTCGCGCGTTATCACTGTCTTTATGATCTTGATGCTTTTTTTGCATACGAATGGTGCCCGTACTCGGCGAAACACTCAACTCAATTTGCTTGTATAATCAACACTTTTTACAGCTTTCCAGTGTAATACTTTTATGTTTTCTTTTTTGTTGATTGAGCAATTGTTCTATTTGCAAAATACAAGCAGCAGTTAGTGTCAGTAAGTGATCTGCTACGACAGAGAATATTGTGTAAACTGTTTCTTTTTCTGTGTATGGACGTGTGTAGGTGAAATATTTTTCAAATTATCTAATAAGCATCAGCCACTTGCTGTTGAATGAGAACCAATGTGTTTGCTTCCAATTTTAAACTTCTTTTCCAATGATTTAGAGGTGCTTCTCATGAAGGTCTGATAATTGGCAGTGTAACATTAAAAATTGTCTGAACATCTGCATGTTGCTGTTGCTGTTTGCTTCGAAGATTAAAAACTCCAGTGAGATAATCCTTACAGTAAAAGAGTTTTCCTTAACAACCTTTGTCGACTAAATGCTAGATGTAAACTTAAGTCAAACACAAAAACGATTACGGTTACGATTTCTACATTTAAACTTACACAATAATTTGTATTCTGTTTCCTACTTCATCGCCTATGATCAATATTATTGTTTGTTCTTCTGTATAGTTTTTTCTTTTTCAGTTTTTGTGTTTCAAATGTCCATTTTTGTCATACTAAGCGAATCGAGCTTGGTTTCCCTCGTTCGCGCCCTCAAAACGATCTGTGGTTACATCTATGTATGCTTGCTTGTTTAAAGTATTCTTTGGAGAAAAATTAAATCTTTCTCTTCGCTCAATCTATTATCCTAGCTTTTTATGTTCCTTCTGCCACCCTCCAAAACTGTGCTATTTGATGCATGAAGCTGTACTTTACTTTATTTCTTATTATTTATATACTTTATCTCTTATTTCTACAGTTCTGTCTGTAGACCCTTTTTCGGTGTTGTTTTGTAAAACGAAAGACTTGAGTCCGTGCATTTAACCCCCACTGATTCATAATGCATCACATAATGCATCGCGCTCTACAGTGAGAGAAAGAGCTGGTTTCGGATAGGGTGTGCCAAATTAAAGGTTTAATAGGGTTTCCCCATTCTGTCTGTCCAACACAATGCTAATGAGCAAGTATAAGTTCTACCAATCACGCAACTGTGGCTAAAAAGCCCACGGTAGTAAAGCTTTGATCATACGGACCAACAGCTCCGTCGCCCAGTGACGACGTGGTATTTTCTTGTTTTGTTTTGTTCTTTTTTGTCGTAATCACAGGATCATCAGCTGGATGGGGAGTCCTTGTTTTTGGGCGTCGGTAGCAGCAGTGGTAAGGGTGGTGATATCGTTAAATGATAATACATTAAATTAATTAAACGCTACATTTAAACTGAAATGACCAGTCCAGCTCAGAGAGTTTTGGCCCTATCCAAAAGATCGCTAATGAATTTCTGCAAAGAAATGTTCCAATGAAAAAGGAATTGTCGTTAGCAATGGTTATTATCAAAGGGCACAGCACATGCATTTATGCGCTAATGTGAGCAATATTTTAAATAAAAATTATTTGCAAAGGGGGTTTCTGATACTACATCACCAACTAAATAGAACACGATTGAACTGAAAGCAATAAAAAGCACCAACGAAACTAACCCACCCAGCCCTGCCCGAGCGGATCGTTTATCTAAAATGCAAAGCAAAGAAAAAGAAAAAAAGAAACAGAAACTTACCGATATGTCTTGCGGTGGTCGTTTGCATGCGGAAAGCAGGCTCTGCAAGATAGAAAGGCAAACGGATATGTAAATTAATTATAAGGTGAAATCACGACGGTGTAACGCTGGGATGATGGTGCGGCGGGCCTGAGCCTGCGATCGGTTATGGAATGGTAGTAGATTGTGCAATTAATTAGTTCACTGAATTAGTGAATCAGTTGCGATACGATCGACAGCGCTACTGCCTTCGTAAAGCCATACCGGTCGGGTAAAATTTATTACTGGCTCATTTTTTTATTTTTTAGATAGCACAACCACAGCTTCAACAGCTCGAAATGCAGTTTACATGCAGTGCAGTTTACAAACAAATATATAGCCATCAAGCCTCAAGTCTATTCTAAATGCATTTCTTAATAGGAAGTTGGAAGATTGTTTGACGTGGGAACACACCAAATATGGAAAGTTTAGAGTGTGTAACCGTTGAGACAGCAATTTTTATCTTCCATTTTCCACGCCGCTTCCGACGTCTTGTGTGAAGGACAAACTTGTTTGTTTCAAAGTGTGTAAATTGTTCTCAAAATCACAAGTCGACCCCCGCTTGTGGGACGACGTTGTTCTCTTGCACTTCCTGCAGCTGCCTTTCTACACAGTAAGTAAATTTTTTACAGTCCCGCTTGATGTCGTGGGTTGGAGTTGTCTTAGCTCCGCATTTACCACGTTTCGGCACCAAGAAGGCAGAAGTGTAAACTGCCAGTAGCACCGATATGCGACCATCGAATCCGATTTCGCGATTTTATTCTTTCTCAGCCAGTAACGTGGTTGGAATGCTGCTTATTTATTTCACGCCGGTAGCCAACGTTTTATGTGATTTTCTTCGGTCTTTACTGCCGATGATCAACGGCACCAGATGGTGATCTGGTCGCCCATCACACCCAGCTGTTTTTAACCGGTAGCACAAAATCCGATTGTTACGGTACGGGATTTAAAAATATAATCTCGGCAGAGCATCAGAAGGATCGCCCCCTGCCGGCCACGATCGTTCGATTGTTGCTTTTCCAATCAAAAGAAGAATTATTTTTGGACCATTCCACATTCTCGACCGTATTGTGCCGCTGCCTCATAATACTTACGAACAAATGCGATCTTCTTATGTCATCGGTGTCCATGTCTAGAATCTCATCGATGTCCACGTCAATAGCTTCTGTCTACATGAGTAGTTAATGGTCGCGCCGCATCAGAAAAGAGAAAAACAGACGGAGAGGAAAAAATACGTTAAACGTATTAATTAACCGTGGTTCCCCTGGGCAGCCCAGGAAAACGAAATCGTTGTCTGCTTACGGGTGGGTCGAACAGCTTCTGCAGCTCGTCGTAAAGCCACATCTCCACCGCTAGCCGCTTCCGGATCAGACTCATCTGGTGCGAGCCGTACTTGGCTGTGAGGAACTTCTCGCGGCGCTCCTTGACCTCGCCCTTCTCTGTGAAGTTGACGCGCAGTCCAGTACGGCCGGGGGATCGCTCGCAATCGTTCATGGTTTCAACGCCGCACTGCATGATCTTTCACACTCTCGCTCGTCCGCTGTCTCGCTTACTGACGTCTCCTGAGGCCCGTGGCGAACCGGACACACAACGTTATCCTCCTTGTCGTCTAATCACCCAAGGTGATGGGGTCGTCCGCCACGAAATTGACGAACTTTTTTAAAAAGGCTTTCTTTTTCGCTCTCTAGCAGCGGTCACGATCACGTCCAGGAAGGCAAACTGCAAGAAGAAGGGATGGAAAGAAAACGTGGGATTTAATAAATTAATAACACTAAGCGGTAAATTAATAGCTCAGCGCGTGATGCGCATCGTTGTCACGATCTTTTGTACACCTCTCCCGTCTAGCCAAACACACACACGCACACGACGGACCCGTCTAATGTAATTAAGCCTTATTTATCATGTCCCTACTTAAGTCGGCATCGTTTTGGCGGCAGATTTTTCAAACGAATCTACCGAAATTGACCACCACGCCTGCGAACACTTCTGGAGCCCTGTGGGGTGGGTCTCCGCCCGGGGGCTGCCGAGCGGCTTCTCCATTCTCTTTAGTGGCTTTCCTTTGGTTCATCATTAGAATATTATCACGAACGCAATGGCCAGGAGGATCTAAATTGACTGATCGAAATGACTCGTGAAGGTGTGAAACAGCGATCTTCAGCATTTTCAAATTATATCCGTCACGCCACTACTAAAGAGAACCGTTTCCGCTCAATTTGGAGAAGATCGGAAGGGATTTCAACATTCCTGTAAAATAGGCACACCACAAATGTTATATTTGATAACACCGCTTGTCCATTAAAGGCAAGCGTGTGTGTGGCTTTAGATATGCTTTTCCGACATACATCTATACATGAGTCACGATGCAGTTGGAAAGACGGAGACAGGTATGTTCTATGTATAGGAAGAGCAAGTGTTTCCATTACGCATCGATTGATACAGGTCCCTTGTTATCAATCTCGCCCGATGGTCTAGCTAGGTGGGTACTTCAATTTTAAGAAAAGTTGTGCTTTGTCTTATCAGAACGTCAATCACGGCTCGGGGTTTCTGGATGTTGCATATTTATTTGTGGTTTTAGCTAGAAATGCGTCGGTAGGAATGAGCCTTGACAGGGCAATATTCCAGCATGATAAATCTAATTGAATCATCCAAGGAATGTCTGTTACAAATACAATCGACTTATCATGTCGGAAACACTAGCCCGTGATGTGGTTGGAAGAAGTCAAAATTATCTCAATGTTCTATTTCTTATGCAAAGACCCAAAGTTCGGTGTCATCATTACAATCCATTTAGAAACAAAGGCATTAGTTCCAGTTGAATCTTTTTTGGGCACATCATCATTTAAGGAAAGAGGAACAATTGGACTGCATGACATTGTCATTCAGTAGCGAATAGTTGTACGAGGCATTGCCCGTGACCTACGAGTCTTCTACAAACGTACAATACCCTCTGTTCCAACCATTTTCTATGCTGTTCAAAGATCAACTGTTTCGCTGGAACAATAAAAAGGGACATATATTATAATGCATTAAGCGAATTAATTAAAATAAAATTATCTTCCTTTGTGTACAGGTTTGCTGTGAGTCAGTTCCAACACCGAATGGAAGTCATTTCCATTACCCTACAACAACTCAGCAACACCGGAAACCGAACCGTACTGGGAAGTAATATTTTTGTCTCCCTAATGCAACGCCACCGTCGCGGTTTGCCTGCCTTGGCGGAAGTATGCTTTGAAGCCCATTTCGCTCTAGTTTTGCTCAATCAACATGTAATCACGTATGCTCGGCCTGTATGCCCTGCATCCATCATCAGAACAATGAGCCTGCCCATGCCAAACCCACATCGCCTTCCTGGTGCACTTTTGTGTCCCCCCTCAGCCCCTTAACGATGCGACAGTTTGGCGAAACCTAACCATAGCTAGTGCACGGTGGAAAGAAACCGGGCTAATAGTTTCTGTGTCGCAAGAGAAGGTGTGCTTTTTACTTTTGCAATCTTTACCTCCTCCTTGCCCGAGCTGCGGAAAAGGTTGATTGTTTCTGATGATGCTTTTTTGCAGTGCGACAGAGTCTTCCGCCGTTGTCTCTGCCAGACGGGGGTCTGATTGACTGACAGGATAAATGTGGAACGAAAACGTCGGATGTCATATCGTCATTTTCCGTCTCTTTGCTGCCTGCCACCAAGCAGGATGGTACACATTGTC
The DNA here is from genome assembly GCA_000349105.1 of Anopheles epiroticus. Taxonomy (NCBI): domain Eukaryota; kingdom Metazoa; phylum Arthropoda; class Insecta; order Diptera; family Culicidae; genus Anopheles; species Anopheles epiroticus. The sequence goes on from KB669681.1 coordinate 158,819, forward strand.
TCTTGCGCGCTCTGGCATATGTGTCACCCTTATTGTGTATTGCTCGACTCTTGGGCACTCTTCTGTTCACCATAATAATGATCGATATTTTATATTCATAATCAAACCATCACGCATCCTCGCTTCCGTTCTCCAGGCAGCTTCAAGTGCTGTTGCTTGCATGCAAATTGCGCTCGGGCTTAGAATCAGGTTGGCGCAATTCATCACCACGATAGCATTGAGGGGTTCGCTCTGCTCTACTTTCCCCTCCAGTGCATATTCCATTTAGCTTCTTTGTACCGTTTGTACATGTAGTACAAAAACATCTCCGCTTCTGTTTTCCGCTCCCTTCATAAGTCCACCGTACTATCTTTCACCAGACAAAGATGCACACCACACTGCACACTTCACGATCAGGTAATACATTAGACGATGTTGTGCTCTAGACAAGGCACAGGGGAGAGTCCAAGCTTGACAGAGATATTTTCCTGTCTTTTGCTCTATTTTCATTAGCAAAGCATCCCTGCCTCCCTTTAAGCGACCCATAACATAACAGCCCAGGGTCTGTCGGATCATGACCGGTAACATGGGAGAGTGCCCCACTCACAACGGTGGAGTGAACTGTGCTACGTAATTTCTCTGCCTCTATTGTATGCAAAAGCGGTGACTTCTTTGATATGATGATGAACCTACGGAAACATTTGCATTGTCCTCTTGCTACAAAGTAATGTAACTGTACATATGTACACACCTACCACCACCTGTTTTACGATCACGGTGTATTTACGTTGGAATTACAACGCGAACAACAGCAACAACAACAATGCAACAACGGATGTAATAAAACACAAAAAGCCCAGAGTTCCCATTCCATATAGGCCATCCCACCGCTCGGTGTTCTTATTGAAGCGGGCAGCCAGAAAACGATAGTAAATAAACGTATCCTTTGCATCTGCACAACCGACGGCAGATCGCGGCATTCGTAAATCGTGCCCGGCGACTGACGCAAACGGACGCTGATGGGCCAAGTGCATCCATTGGCAGGTTCTCCCGGCTAAAAGCATTTGTTTTTCATCAACGTCAGCGTCGTGACGATCCAGCTAGCGCGCGACAGCAATGGCCAATGACATCAGATTAATTATTTTCATTCGCAGCACTGCATCCTGAGCTCTGCCCTATCGCAAACCATGGCGTGATCGAAACCAGATCCTCCACACAGACGACATTGTCAAAAAAGAAAAAAACTTTAACCAGTAGTTCGTATGCACTCACTAAACTGCATCAGCTCATAACCATGCAGATACATAAGCACAACATTTTCCCGCATTAACTGGCAGAGTTTTTGTGCATGCTCATCCTCCTGCACACATTCTCCCGGGTCGTCTCTCCTTAGCTGCATAATTCGATCAGCATAACCAGCCCGTAGCTGCACCCGGACTTCGCCATTCGCCACACCGGTAGGGAATCGTGCGTAACGACCGTCGAGTTAATTGAATGTGAAATGAGCACCCATTTGGTGGCAAACCAACCATGATGGACAGAGTTCCACTCACCCACTGCTGGCAACGCGAGTCTGTGGGGAGGCTTTTTTCACAAGCTCTAAGTAAAAAGAATGAACTGAGCAGTGCGTGGTTTGGTCGGTTGAAATTCATATTCCACATATACGCTTCTGAGTACGCGGCATAAACGCATAAAGAGTGGCACGAAGTTAAGGTTTACGCCAACTTGCGAGGTTTCTAGCAAGGTAAGTTAATAACCTAGTACCTTTATACCACTCGATAAAGGTGTGTCTCCGCGGTAGTCGCAAACTAACTTCTGATCCAATTAGCAATCTCTTTGGTTGGTTAAAAAAGTGAAACATTATGCACGAGATCTGCAAACTGATGCACCAAATTAGTTTGTAGTATATAGTGCAATATTCTGATGTATGCTTTAAGCACGTATCGGTCGAATATGGTGCTAGCGTCAGCTCCCAGGGCCAGGCCAAGGGTGCTGGTATGTGTGTTGGGCTCCCCCGTCGAACATTGCTAACCGGTGATGTGCGTGCCACAAAAGTTGTGAAATTGTAATTAAAAATAAATTATTGATGTTGTTTATGCAACTGACAATCACAGCAAAGTTATTATGTTGTTTCTGTTCGGGGTATCACGCTCACGTGTTTTGGGACTTCCTTTTCAGTGCGATGTAACTCCTGCAGGAGTTTCGCTGGAAGCGAACGCGAGTATTTGCGTGCGGGTAACGTCGTTAATTGAAACGAATTATTGCAGGCGTTTCGTAAAGTTTGCACCCAAACCACTGAGCGCTGTGATTTGATAAATCGCTCTTCAAATCGCAATTGAGCCACACATACACACACCCAAACAGATTTAAAGTCATTATAATGTTCTGCCTTTCTCTCGATTCAAGTTTTGCCAGACAAACGGAGGCGGCAAAAAAGCTATCGACACATCGCCAACCCTCCGAGAATAAAAATCCGAAAGTAGTGCAGCTAACACGCAACCGTTCGTCTGTCCGTTCGTCATAGGTTCCGGCATTGGGTGTGTACTGAATCTACATATGGAAGAAAGCGAAGAGCCATCGAGGGTCGTGCAAAACGTGGTTGCATACTTAACAAAGCTGCAGACCCACTCATACACACACAAACAGAACTGGCGGTAGCGCCACCGGAACCTCTTCTCTGCCGGAAGCGCTTTAAGAAGTTTCTAACTAGACCATTGTCTGAAAAATCGGGATCGGAACCATGACGCGACCGTGTGGTTCTAGCGTACGTATAGCGGCGTGACACACCGCATCCACTGTAAGCCATTTATAATCAAGAATAATTAGAGGAGATTTTATGCTTCCCACTGGTTCTGATTCCGGTTTTTGGTCGCAGCGTGCACTTGAAAATATATAATTGGATCATAACGCAACTCGTAAAAGACCCACAATGAGCGTACTTTGTTCACAGTGTTTGCTAAGCGTGGAACTTATGTTTGCTTGCAATAATTTACACTGGACGATGCATCTACTATGAATAGTTAATCACATTCAATGAATCCTCAACAGCAAATGAGCGTTACCTCGGATCTATAAGGACAACAAAATCCATTATCGGGAAGTACCGTTGCTGAGAGATGAGAGAACTAAACTGTCTTACTTTCTGCCAGATCGAAACCGTTCAACAGCTGACGCAGGTTTTGTTCAAGTATCCCTACGACAAGACGTGTCCGTGTATGTCGGTGAGCAAAACTGGACAGAGAATGATGTCACCTACAAACGACACTCGCGTGACGACCTGAAACGAGCTGCAACCCTGGCCCAGAGCTCCACATCGAGGAGCCTTCCCGTCTGTCGTGCTCTCGGTCCTCATTTTTTGCTATGCCACCTCGATCAATGGGCTCGCGCAGATCGTACCGCAAAACCGGTTATTCTTCAATATCTCATCAGATCTTTGCTGACGATCAGCGACGATTGCTTGAACTGCGGGCCAAAGGCTTCCATCGACATTCGCGAGCTACGCCCTGTACGCTGGACGCGACTTGCGTCCTAATTGACGAGCGGTGGAAAAAGCACCGCAATGTCCGGGGTTACGTCATTCGACTTGCACTCCTTCATCTTGGCGAATCGGCCACCAACCTGAAATCGAACCAATCACCAATTTGCGAAGAAAGAGCTTGTACTTGAACTATATGCCTTTCTTGTTTTGTTCATCTTTGCGAATGGAAAATAAAGGTGCTCGTCTGGAGGGCATTAGTGTAGCATACAAAACTCGTATTCTTTTCAATAGATCATTGTAATAGCATAATTGCGTGTAGCTAAAAATGTATTGCATCATACCTGGGGTTTGGTTTGGCAAAAGGGGCATGAAACAAATCGTAACAAGCCACCGCGCGTTCGGAGTTGTTCGCTTGCAATGTGGCCTTTTCGCGTCATGCTAACGATGTCAGTTCCTTGTCGCAGTTTCTTTTTTTTTCTCTCGCACGCTATCCTCCAACAAACCAGTAACATGTAAATATTTAACGTACTGGTCAGTGGTAATTAGAGTTACAAAAGCTACCTCGCTCGACTTCTAGCGCACTTAGCGTTCGCAAGTGTCACGAGAATGTCTGCGACGTTTCTCTCCGATGTTTTAATGTTGTGAGGATTGCTAACAAATAAACAAACCTTCTTTCGCCATCCGTGTGCATTTACCCTTCAAGTTAACAATAGATAGGTGAAAAGATGAATAAAAACATTTTTACTGGACGTGAACCTTGAACGATTCCCAAATTTTTTGCGTCGTACATTACATGCAACATTTCCGCAGTTCCACACAAACGTGAGCTATAATCCGGTAGCGCTCCATTGTGAAAGATGACTAATGATGTATCCACAAACTCCATTTTCTTCTATTCGAACTACTCTCTTCTGTTAGCGCCAGTTTTGGTGCTTTGAGTGACGGAACACCACCCCACGCATACAGTATATCCGGATGGGTAATGGCTAGTGGATGGGTAGAAATAATGGCTCAGATTTGTAGCTGCTCAGCATCTTTGTCACCACACATGATAAGCTATAAATAATACGTATAAATCTCTAATGCCATTTCGCAAGGTTCCAACTTCATTGGAAGCTAGTTATCGTTCCTCACAGTGTCAGAGATATAAATAGCCATCCAGTAGCTTCCACTGCACAAAGATCATGGACGTGTCTTTGTAATAACTTGCCGAATGGGCACGTACCTTGTTCCACACCCTGTACAGGTCAACCCTGAGAAAGAACATTTGGTCATATGTTACGATAAAAATCGATTTGACCCCCAATTAGCGATTGCTTCTCTGCCCGTTGAGATCATTTCGAATATCGTTAAATATGCAAATTAAACTCAAATGTACGGTCGTTATTGTGACAAGCAATTATCACTTTCGCCTCACTTTCGTTGAGGTTCACCTCGAGCTCCTGCATCCGGCAGTACACTATCGCATGCTAAGCCCAGGGATGAAAACAATTTACAACACAAAAAAAACCGTACGAACTGAAAATACACCACATCTCTCGACGTTACACTACAAATAAAGCCGCAATAAACGAACCATAAACAATCATAACGGTTTCTCTTCTGCCCTTCCCGTAGCGCAAAGCGAAAAATGAGAACCAGCCCCGAACGGATGCAGCTTTTTTATCGTGAGGTCGCTCTCCACTGCCTTGCTTTTCGGTGCGATTGTAAACAAACTCTCATGCACTTCCAAGCACATGAAGCCTACGGTTTACATTCGCTCACCAAACAAACATGTCTGCAAGTCAACGACTTGCACGATCCATCTTTGTTTTCCTGCCCTAAAGTTCAAAGGTAGCGAAAGCAAGGAACCACGCTGCACACGCATGCATTTCACACCCATTGTACAATTGCTCTCGTTTCCCATCAGCAAAACCTCTGCACGATGACCTTTTTAGCAGCACACTGCAACATTGACTGAGATTGTGCGCTGTTGCGAGTGTTTGTCGTGAATGCATTCATCACTTTTTCTTCAAGTTTGCAGTACAGATAAGATGATCTTTTGGTGCAAACACAAAAGCGCATCTCACAACAATTGCTCCCCTTGATAATGACTGGTTAATGTTGTGTCGAATGACCCCAAGAAACTTGAACATATTTCTTCTTTGCCAGAAAACGGTGAGAACTGTTTGACAAGGGAGTGATTTTTTTTAAACAATGTTCAATAATTACGATTGTTACTTTCTGCATTGACATACTCAGTAAGCTGATTGTGCTTATAAGGATCAAAGAAAACAGATTCATATTCTCAAGTACAGTTCGACAGAGCACTCAACCTGCCTGCAGAAGGAGCAACTTTCAAAATCGATTGTCATGGGGCTTTTAGTGTTAATTGGCAACAATCTTTTTACGGCAGCTTATCGCCAGGTCACCCTTAAACTCAACTAATCTCAACTCTTCCTTATCGAGGACTTTAAAGAACGACCCTGCAAACAGCTGTTGGTGTTAGCGTCATATGACCAAGTTGTGAAGCACACGATGAGTGTATCATAAAGCTTAATCAACGTTTGTTGGCAACGTTTATGCTTATGAAACATGATCCAGTTCCAATGCCTGCAAACGATAAGTTTATTTTATACCAATATTAGAGCGCTGAAATCCTGCCGAGTTCGGCGCTTAACGCACACACACTTGCAGCATTCGAAAATTCGAAATTCGGTCAAATGACCAATGTCCGTGATGGCAACTGTCGAACGGAATAAACCAAGTCATGATACAAGATTTATGATACTGCCGACTGCTCTTTCTCCCAGCAATACAGAGCGATGATAAGATAGATGCACGAATTAATAATAGATTATTGCTCTGATACGCGCGCTGTGGCTTACGTTATCGGCATACGAAAGCAGACATCACGGATATATGGCTTGTAACCATACCTGGGACGTACGAGAATGCTTTGTCAATGATCATCTTCCCTCCCTAGCACATTCCTCTATCGTTCTTGCTCTTTTCTACGATGTCCAATCTTATCTCAACATTCCCGAGTATGTGATCGTATCTTTTGCGGAACTAGGGACAGGAGATAACTTATAAATTGCATCAAACACCACGTGGTCTATTCAGTGAAATAAATTGTACTATGGTTGCTTACCGGTAATTTTCTTTAAGTGATCTGTAATTTTCACGAAACTCGACAATGCGTGCCTATTTGGAAGAAAAGAAACATTTTAAGTTAGTTATTGTAAAGGACGATCATTGTATCAAACAAGTTTGCATTAACCAAATGAATTTTAATTAAAAACTTCCGCAAGTTTCCGTCAAATTCGATAAGCTTAAAATCACTCAATAATCCCGCACACTCACGCGTAAATCGAGCCACAAGAAGGTTAATTCAATTCGGAATAGCTTAACTTCCTCTTCTTGGGGAGACATTTGAAGGTATTGCCGGAATTTCGTGGATTAATCAATCGTTAAGACGAAGAAGAAGAAGAACAAAAAAAAAACAATTACCAGTGTAACGTTCTGCCTGACGAATCGAGTTGAACGAAAATCATTCCATCCAACATCCGTCCAAGAGTAAAAAGCAAAAGGAAGAGTTCTGATTTGTCTTCTCTCCACTCGGTTGGCGAAACAAGGGCAAATGCGTATAAAAGCCACACGCAAACCAACATTCGTTGAAGGCAAAAAGGAAGTTTGACGGCCTGATGCTCAAACAGTTCGATTTCGGTTTCATCTATTCGACGGTACCACCATTTCATCCGCCCGCAAGGCCTTCAACGGGCCCCGCTCGTACGGCATGAAAAATGTATCTTTTTGTATTAAGCAACAACTCGACGTAATAAGCCACCGTAAAAGGATTTTTATTTGGGCTAATGGAGTGCGCGTAAACCAAAACTGCTCATGGAATTTGAAGGGCTTCCATAAAAACATATTTCTTACAATGCAATGGGAGCTCATGCTAGGCCTTATCTCCGTATATGTTACACAACACCTTTCTTCATCTACCTATCGAGGAGCGGGGTAACGCACGCGCAAAGAAAGCGGCCGATCTTCATCATGCAGGCATAATGACTTCTTACCAAAATTGTCTAAATGCCTTTTACGGGATGGCACAGAAAAAGGCCCCCGTTATCCTCGCAAGAAAAGGTAAACCACCCAACGAGTCATTTGCAACAAAGGCAGTTTATCGAAACTTATGCGTTCTTAATTATGGCGTCGCAAGGGTAATTTTCTTAAAATCATCATCCAACACAACACACCACAACGGAGCGGTACTATATGCGGAGGGAGAGATGCGCCCACTCCAACCAACCAAGGGAAGGCGGTAACAGAGTGCGAGAAGTCGCCACGCATCATGATTTTGAGATCGGTTTGGCAAGATTACGTTACAACAGCATGGCCACGGGAGCTTGTCGTGCTGCTGCATCCTTTGTTTCTCATCCGATGACATCGAAAGCTTGTGGCGGTTAGGAGGGTTTAAATGGTCAAAAGCGTCGCCAGCCGTTGGAAATGCTTTTCGCTTTTTCCGCGTACCATACCCCCTCATTCGTTCCATCTCACTGCCACTTCCGTCAACTACGGAAAGCGCCCGGGAGATGGACGCGTGACGGCAAAGCGATCCGCGATTAGCGCACAAGGCCCTAGCTATTGCACAATCTAGCCTTTAAAACAAAGCGGGAAGATGCTACACTGCTGCATGGTAAAATATGTAACCTCGCTGACTATGTATGCAAATGATTGGAAATGGCCGATTGAACCTTCATTGAATTTCAGATGCCACATTGCCATCCGGTCTGATGCTCTGGGATGCTTTTTAGAGAACGTATCAACAAACCCACACGACCACACTGATGGTGCAAGAGTAACGAATGCACAGCACAACCACTGAGCAAATGTGCAAGAAATAATAAAGGAATTTGAGATTCTGTTCTAAAAATACCAGCTACCACCATTACACGAACTGCTTTGCGTTAGCGTAAGGAAGTCCAACGCTGGTAATTTTCACAACTGCATAAACGAATGGTTGAGTGACAGTCTCACATACAGCGTTTGATTTAAAAAGGGATAACATCTGAAGAATTTGTTGTGCTGCAATATGTACCACTTTCTTCACAGCATTGCGCTTCTTTACGCAGCGGTGGGGAAGAACACCAGCTGAATGATTATTTTCACCAGCTTTAATAACGAACGGAAAGGTGCGTACGTGTCGTCCCCATGAGTCACGTTTTATTTTGGCTGCATTTGAAACAGAACCAGCAATTTTGGCCCTACTCTTGCTCGTGAGAAGCCACACAGTCGTATCGTGGCAAATACGGGAATCGTGGAACGTGCAAAGACCAAACCGCATATCGCCAGAAATCGCTCCCATCTGTCGCGCATCGGAAGTGGCAGCTGGTTGGTGAAGAAAAATTGCTTTTCTCTATCAGATACATTACAGATACGATCTCAATTCTGTATCAAGCAGTTTGCAAATGTCAAATTCATTTTAAATTTAATTGGAACGAATGAAAAAATCTGTTGGTTTAAGGTTCATCATCGACCTTTATTAAGAATCATATTCGGCAGAGTTTTGTTTTGCGCAGGCAGATGCGCTGTGGTGTAACACTCTTTGAAATGTTTTAGGCAAAGATTAACATCTCTTTAAGTGATGAAGTACTTACTTGGCGGATAGCCAAATGTCCGTTGACTTTGAAACCGGAGGTATTATATGTACGAGTTGCCGAAACTGTATTTCTAAAATACATTGATTGTACTATTATTATCACAAATCGTTCATATCTGAGCTGTTCCCGTTATATATTCAGACGATCTAAAAGTTGAATTTGTTTGAACACCACTATAAAAACAAAAACAGCTTTGTACAAGCAAGAAATACAATTATTTGTTATCTGCATACTGGTAGATTAATCACCAGTTTTCTTTGCGGGTTTGCTTGGGAATGATCGTTGCCATCCTTATGGTCATGTTCTTGGTAAAAAGCAGTACGAACATAGAAATGCAGACAAACACAACCCTGCATCATGGAAAGGTTACGATTTTGGAAATAATTCAGGCACCATCGTAAGCATAATACAGCGTTGCTCAGTTTCAATGTTTCATGTTTGAACCGCCTCAAAACACAAACAAAACTCATGTAAACATACGCAATCATTACAGGAAACCGATTCTATTGTTTTTGACGAAATTATTTCAGTTTTCTACTGCAATCGATGTGCAGGATGCTTGGCTGCATTACAAACAAGACCATGGTTGGCCAGTCGTGGTTCATCATCAACACCCTTTGGCGGCATGGTAATGTTGCTTCTTTAGAAGACATTCGAATTTAAACCGTAAAATCTACACGTCTGTCTTTATTCAAACCGCGTTTGCAACTCCACTCTCGACGAAGAAATGGTGTAAGTAGCAGCTCCAACAATTTCCTACACAATTTGAGTCCGAACGAAATCAATTACAACATGCAAGAAAGCATAACAATTTCACCAATTCGCGCGACGCTCTTTCCCATTCGATCGACTTTCGTCGTTGTCCACTGGTGCGATTGATTTTGTTCTTCATCTTGTCTGCCTTCCCTACCGCCGAAAAGTTTGATTGCTTTCGATTGCAATTTTCCCCTTATTTCGGGCCCCCCCAACCACTCTCCAGACAGCAAGGAAAGCCGACACGCGGAAAGTGTTCGATTGCCTTTAATTATTTGCCCCATCATTTGCACCATTTCCAAAAGGGAATGGTCTGACTTGTGTGTGTGCGCACAGCGTTAGTAGCTTGAAAGAAAACTACCCCGACACTAAATCGCATCACATTCGGTGCACTTTTACCGCCTTGGCACGGGATTGCACGATTGCTACGCACGGTTGTACATTGTCAAACGGCCAATCGAAGAATGGAGCGGGTTGATTAGTTTTATGCTGGTCGTTTGGAGCTACAGCGAGACCTCTGTAGATACAGCAAAAGTCGGCCTGAAAACAAACAAGCAAATGAAGCCGAAAATACTCCACAGAGCCACGAGCCTGCCCGAGAAAGGAACCGTAGAGTCAAAAGTCGCGTCGTATGACCCAATTTCGGGGCCGGTGGATGGTCGTATACGAGATATGAGGCTCATTCCATGCACCAGATAACAATAGCTACGCGGAAGGAAGATATAACGACGCCAACTTTATGACAAACGTCTTACAGCTTAGTTTGAAATTGGTTTGAAGCCCTTTAGAATGGAGATTCCGTTGGCTTGACTTGGAAGAAAGAGTTCATTCAGCTTCAAGAAGGAAAGTGGGAAACGTGATCGCCACAAAAAAAACGAAAGCAAATTTTATAGTCCACCAAAACCCGACCTTTGATAGGCAAACGGTGACCGTCACAAAAAGTACGGGCGTAAAATCATAATAAATCATGCATCCACCGAGGAAAGGGCACAACAGCTACACACCACCAGGCCAAAATGGATTGACCCTGGGCAAAAGAAAAAGCGTCCCACGACAGGAGAGCTTTTTCGCCATTCGTCTGTCCTTGAGATGGCATCATTTAACTAGCAAAAAAAAATCCACGGAGCCGAGAGAAGGGCGTTGCAAAGAAAACCAAAAATACTGTCCAAATATTCAGGTCAGGCAACTGCAAAAACCCAACCCTTAATCAACCTGAATTCCCAGCATCTCGAGCGGACGTGGAGTATCTCATTTCCATTCCGCTGAATCGAGGGCGTCTGGGAAAGATTAATGCTGGGTGGCTGCATGTGCCGAAATCTATCTATTACATTGCTGCTCGTTTAGATTTGACTGGTTTGGTGTGAATGTGCGTGCCTCTGGCCTGACAAAGCAGTCGACTTTTCGTTCTAGGGTATGCTAAAAATGGTCCTTCTTTTCTTCTCGGCCTTTTCGGTAAAGGAAAGTTTGTTTCTTTCTCTCCTCTACCACGATCACCACGATACCGCGATCACTGTCGCTGGGAACGGCGGAAACACCAGCAGCCTACTTATTGCTTGTGCCCACAAGTTACCGCTGCATTGCTGGAACTGCCCGGCTGGTTCCTGTTTTTCATGCAGGGCAGAAAGATATCGAGAACCGGAATTCTTGAACAGCCCGATCTGCGCCACAGTACGCAAGGTGGCAGCGCGCAACAGCATCGTCGAGTGGACAGCAAAAACTGGTAAGAAAAAGTCGAAATCCCGATTCTGGGTGCTGCCTTCCCGCAACGCTCGGAGGGTGGCCAGAAGCTTCCCCTAATCAACAACTGAGGAAGGTGTGATTGGGTGAAAAGAAACGACAAGAAGCGACGATGCAGACAGAGATGCAAGACAAAAAGCATCGAGCCACGAAGAAGATCTTTTCACCATGCGCTTGGCGTGTTTCGCGATCGCACCCCCCATACGCACACACACACACACACATGTGATCATGAGGAGAAACCCTCCAAACGTGCATTCAGACACACAAGCACACACACACACACACGACGTTTGTAAATCTCTTGTTCCTCCACTTATTCCGCTCGTCACCATCGCAACGCCGTACAACAGGGAAAACACAACACAACAAAACACACTACACAATAACACGGTCCGGTCCCGTCCCAGCCACCCCTGCTGCCTTTCTGCTGTGCCCTGGAGCCAAGCCGCTGATTTGGGGCCCATCCGAAAGCAAACCGAATGGACAAGCTTCGCTGCTTTCTCCTCCGGCGTGTTGTGCCAAGCGAACAGCGGGTTTTGGGGCGATGTGTTCTTTGATCACCGAAGGCTAACACCAATAACCACACCAACACCAACAACCCAACATCACTAGCCAGGGCTGGCACCAGGGGAAGAAGTTGGTCGTCCTTTGTCGCCTTTTTTGCGGCGCCCGCTCCCTTCGCGCACGCCACTGACAGCTGATTTTCTTCTCAGCAGAAGGCCCTTAAAGTTGGGGCGTTGAACGGGCACACCTTGCGTCACATTCCTCGCGACGGCAGCTGTGGGGATGGCTCACGGGCACATACACACAGACACAGACACACACGCGCGAACACACCTAGGGCACAGGAATTAGGAAGCGCAGCTTTCTTTGAGCATATTGACGCAGGGCGATTCTTGTGTGTGTGTGTGTGTGTGTGTGTCTTTTGCACTCCCACCGGAGCCTCCCCACCGCGCTCGAAGGAAAGTCGGCGGCGCTTTCGCCCCCTGCCGCCTCGGAGCACCACCCGGTCCGTTCGATGTACATATTATTTATCGCTTAGTTTCAAGCTGGCCGAGTGTTGATGATGCTGCTGCCGACACCTGGGTTGTTACCGTGTGTGGTACACGGCGCACAAAACCTCCAGCGGCCACAAAGTAAGGAGGCCGAGTGTTTTTTTTTCTTCCTCTTTTCCCCATTTTTGTGCCTTTTCCTCCGGTGCGTCTGCGTTTGTCGGAGTGTGAGAAACGCTGTTTTATCTGGACACTCCTTTGTGGGTTGGGGGCGTTGTTGGAGTAAGGGTTGTAAGTATAGTTGTGTTGTGTTCACACACGCACGTCTGAGAGAAGAGCATTTCATACATACACGCGTACACACCGCCACACAAAAGCTTAAGTGGAGCCCGTCTGCTCTAGGTGCTGTGGGTCGAAAGGGTCAGCCCGCATCGGTTAACGCTAACACCACACAGTAAAAGCTCTCACTCACATATTGGCAACACTTTGGACCGCATCCCAGATCAAACCCCCAGAAAAAAAGGACACGAACAAAGGCAAGGACGACGCACTTTTCACTGCAACGTTCATCATGCCCGGGGTTGTGTTTTTAGAAGATTGGTCGAATTCTGCCTACCTTTCGCTCACAAGCACTCGCACTTCAACATCCCCAAAGAAGCTGCGTCGGTTCGGCGTGATAGCGGAATAGTGGACACGCACGCAGACAAACGATTCCACCACTCAAGAACTACACAGGACAGCCGAACCAACCGAAACCAGTGGAAACAAAATAAAACTCACAATCCCCCAACACGGGATGCAGAAAGGAGCGAAAACAACGCACACTCACACAGAGGAGACACACTTCGAGATGGTTGGTGGATGGGTACAGAAACTAATAGAACCGGACCTGGATGGAGACTGGCTGGCCAGAAATAACGATGCCGAGATCCGACGGACGAGATGGCGTCGTGCGCTACTAAATCTCGCGAACAGCGGAAAACAAATGAATGAACCGGGAGCTGGCAAACCGAACTCACCCCCAGGAAAGGGCGAATGAAGCACGAATAGGCGTGAGAAAGAGACGGTTCGAATAAAAGCTCTCCCACCCACCCTGCAAACAAAAGAGAGAGAAAGAAAGAGAGAGAGAGAGAGAGCGGGCGCGAGCGAGCTCTCTCGGTTGTGCGGATGAAAATGTATTTCCAAGGGGTGCGTATTGTGCCATGTTGGCAGAGAGGCCAATGGCGGAGAATTTCATGGGGTGTAGAAAGGGAAGAGCGTAGTATGGGGCGGCAGTCTTCTTCTGGCTGGCTGCCATGGGGGGAGGAGGGGATGGGGGGCAGATTGGAGAGAATGAATCTTCGCTCCCATATTCGCACAATAGGCGAGAGCATTTGCTGTCCTCGAGCTTCCCGTCGATAAAGGGGAGCAATGGGGAGTCCAAGCAAAGGTATGGAAATGGCACAAAAGCCCACGCCGTATATGCCGGGTGGTGGAGAATTAAAAATGAAGGTAAAAACCCATGCTACATGTAAACGATTGTTCGGAATGTTTTGTCGGAACAGCGATTAGTGTCAAAAAGTGCAACCAGCGTTATCTAAAAGAGAGAGAAATCATTCACGCCGGAAGCAAAGGATGAATCGGGCATACCTAGACCGATGCTTTTCACAATCAATGCTACAATGCTCTTGTTTTCTTTCTACCACGCCGTCGATGACACAACAACCGCACAACCGCACTGCTACCGATGGTCGAATTGATGCACCGATAACGAGAGCCTCCGCCTGTGAATGAAGTAATCCAAAATTACACAAACACCACAAAGCGACCGCCAAGAAGCTAGAATGAAGAAAACGCTGCATCCGCAAGAGCCATCGCTTATTCCCAAACCACTCCAAAGAAATGGTGGGAGAGATAGCGGGAGAGAGGGCGTGTGTTCGTCGTTTTGTGGCCGCTGGAATTGTTGGATGACCACCGGAAAAATTTCCCAAAAGGGGAGGGGGGGGGGGGGTGCTGCCAATTCACCGCACCCCGTATGCAACAGCATATACGAAACCGATATCTGACCGCGTCTTGTGAGTTGCAGCGGCGTCGCGGTGCGTTTCACACATCGATGCGTTCGCGCAGTGAGCAAGCTGCAAACTGGACAAGGTCGGTCGAATTGCGTTGCCACCTTACGATAACATTCTTCACGCAAACCATGTGCGCAAAACTCACGTAAAACCGCACCATCATTCTAATTGACAATGAACTGGGTTGTTCGAGTTGGAATCGGATCACAGGTAGAGACCTCCTCTATCAAAATAACAGTCGTTGCACAAAATTACAAAATGAAGCAACGAAGAAGCACAGCGCATCGAGATTCGCTGTCATCGGTGAATCGGGACGGCACGTGGCTGGGAGCAATGCACCAGCAATTGGACGAAAAAAAGAGATCGTTTGACGTCTTCTGATAACTTTGTGACGACAAAACTCACTGCAGTGTCGGGGAGTTGGTGAACATTTGATAAGAATGTTTGAGAAGAAACAGCAGAACATTCCCGAAATGCTGAGTGCAGTTGGACGACTGCAGCCCATGCTTCTTCCCGAATGTTGCGTCTTGGTCCTCTTGCCACCCGAGAACGAATGAGATACTCCTCCCTTCCTTACCGCTTTTGTTTGGGGATCCATTCAGCAAGGGAATCGGGTGTATCGACGCTCATCAACACAAAGAACCTGCTGAACAAACACATTCTGCCGAATGTGCTGTGGATTGGAATTTCGTGCGCACCGAGCGTGAGGCTTAGTAAGGTGCCAACACAAAAGCACCCCTCCGCCCATGATGGGAGGCCATCGTGCGTAGAGACGACGCTTGGGTCATGGTTTCCTGCTCGCTTGGAATGGCCCTCAGCGGTACACGTCGCCAACCAGTGGAAGGCGACGGCTTATGTGTAGCATTCCGCGGTCGTAACACCTGGCTTTTCCGCAAGATGGAAGGTGGAGGAGCTGGACCGTGTGGATACATTCTTTGGTTCCTAGCTGTTTCCTAGCCCAGCTGTGGTTTGCTTTGCGCATTTCCGTTTGGGTGATTTTCCGCAACCTTCTCCGAGAGGCGGGTAGGTTTCGACCATGTCCAAACTATGCAAAGCACTCGGATTCTAGAGCACTTTATCTAACAGCTGTATTTAATCAACAGTTCACAAGAGCTTTCATTCACAGGCAATAAACACAACATTGTTCGTCATCACACAACGTTCTCGGAAGGCATGAATCTGCCTCTTCTGACATCCACTAAGATGGGACGACTCGTGAAGCTGTCTTAAAAACACAAAGCTTGCTCACAGAATGGTTGGCATTACTATTTTACGATTGCAAAATTTACCACACAATTTCACCGTCACAGAGCGCGAGCAATTAATCTCAATGTATCACGATGACCGATGACTCATAAACAGTTTCGGCCCTTCTCGAGGGTCGTGGGTTTAGCACCGTCTCTAGGAAAAGATAGTCTGGTGCTGCGGGAAGCAACAAAAGGCGCTTGTGCATCATTTTCCCACTGGCACTGTTGGTCTACCCACGGTCAATTCCCGATGTCCGGGATGCTCGCACACCTCCCCGTTCGTTCCCAAAGGCCTGGCCCGCTTACCATCGTTAATTACATCTTTATGCAAGTGGAGCAACAAACAACCCGCGACTACCGCTAAGCGGATAGTAGTAAAACTAAAAAAGCTTCCAGCTCTGCCTCGTGTATGGCCGCGGAAGAACTAGTTAAAGATTGTGTTTTCCCACACCGCACGGATTCTAGCGTAGTTTGTAGGGGGCCCAAGGAAATGGAAGAGACTGTATAGGGAACGGTGAAGGGAGGGGGGTTTGTTGGGCTTCAAATGATTCGGAACTGCGGACGCGAGCATCCAATCCAATCCACGTGCATGGAGCCGTGGCGGATCGCGATGACGATGAGAGTTTGATGAGGCCCTTCGGCGGTCTGGAATCAATTCTTCCCCTCGTTTAGGGGTAGCCGGGCGGCGGGCAAGGTGTGTAAGACATTAACAGCTTGCCTTTTGCCCAGCCCTGGGCGTTTAATAAAGGGGAGTGGAAAAGAGCCGGGCGAAGGAGAAAAATACGGAATCGTTTATTAACCTTAACTTGATCTTCCGGGAGGTGCCTGTGAGACGGCCGGAACGGGAGAGGATGCGGGAACTCGCTGTGATGAGTTCTTTAACACACGCACCACCAACAACAGAGCTGGGCAGAGGAGCATGTCCGGACAAGTACGTAACCTACGAGGGCACCGACTGCTCCATCCAGCGGACGTTGCAGCCATTAGTGAGCGAACGGCGGACACGCAGAACGGTGTGGATGCGATTCCGACATCCAGCACATGCCGGCGTTGCTGCTGTTGCTGATATGATAATAACTTCAATTATACCATTAAGCAGCCTGCTTGGCAAGCGTTAGGAAAGTGACGGTGATTGTACCGCGTCTATCAACGATCGGACCAGCGCTGATAGTGCGTGGCGTTGAAAAACAGGTCTTTGTTTGTTTAATGATTTTCTCCCGCCGCACCGGGAAATGGGGTCTTGTTATCTTGCCTTTTCAACTCGCTTTGGCACGGCTGATGGAAATCAGGTTGGAAAAAGTGTCCCCGTCGAGATAGTTGAACATCGTGTCGTCGTCCGGTGACATCATCGATCAGAAAGCGTTGTCCATTTTGCACTCATCCAGCTGAAACTCGCCGAAAATTAATACACAATCAACCACCAATTGCGTCACCGAAGTCCGCTAACCGGTAAGAAATAAGCGTCACGAACTTTGCGTCCGCGGGAATCGGGCCACAGACTGCTCGATCTAAGGACCGATCGAGCGCATGATTGATGGCTTAAGGGGCTAATGACTCCCGCGGCAATGTTTTGGTATATTTCTTGGTTTAAGATTTGCTTGGTTGGTGTGTGAATTGCACTGGGGACTGGTTCCCGCCCGGTGGATGGTCACCCGAACGCCTGCTGGACATTCTCCGGCGAGATGATCTCCCGCTGGAAAGAAACTTGGCATCCCAAGCGGTACAGGAGGTACAGCAACAAAATCGTTGGACCATCGTGAGCGTAACCAGTCAGTCTTGCTGTCGGTCAGATCGCGCAATCGTACTGTCGCGTGAAAAAATAGTGGAGCCTTCTCCCCATCGATAGCCTTTCAACATGAAGCAGGGCTTTCGAACCACGCCGCACCACGAACGACGAATGACGAAAGGCTCGGTGTTCGGTGTTTGACTCGTGATGGAAAATCGGCGAAGCGTGCACGCGACGTGCGCTCGTGATGCAATTCCCACCCAACGCTGCAGCCCCCTCACTGGAGGCTCACGATCGCAAAAGGACCATCGACGAAAAAGACACACACTTACAAGCAAACGAAACAAAACAACGGTCGATTTTCATAAACCAAAGAAACCTTGAAGTCGCGTCTTCAGTGGGCCATCATACCACGTGGGGCGGCGTTGCATAGCGACCGTTTGCCAAGTAACGCGCTGACGATCTGCGATCAGTCGATTGGGAAGCATTTAATGGTTCTTTGGTTCGTTGTTGAGGCAATTGGTTCGTTCCTTGGCGCGCACTCGACCTTCTTTGGCATTTCAAGCCGCAACGCTGCTTTCATACCGTGCGTTCGACAGCGTAGTTGCATCATGTTAAAAAGATGAGCCAATACATGGCGGTTGAGTGCATTTTGCGGCTTGCATATAGAAAACTAGCTCAATGTCATGCCGGTCTGAGGGGAAGCGGCGTGGAGCAACGCTAATTTTTCATCGTTTTTAATGCCATTTCTTTTCAGCGTGGACCACCACTTCCGTACTATCTCTCACAAAGAACATGAAATGATGCAAAATATTCTGCCCATAAATAACACTCAAAATAACCTAAAAAAAGGCCATTTTAATGTTCCTTTCTTCTGCCATTCGGAATCACTAATAAGTGGAAACACTCAGGGTGAAAATTCGTAAATGGAACACAGATCGCCATTACGCAATACACTTGGGAGGGGGGGGGGCACAGCAAAGCTTGGGAAAAGATAACCCCCTCCCCTTCAAAATACACCCTGCTGTTCCCCAAACACCACCCAAACACACTCATACAAAGAAAAAAGAATCTAATAAGCGAACCAGCTGAAAAATTGGCAAAACCACCAGCGGGAAAATCGAAAGAGGGAGCGAAACTGGTCAAACAGCCATCGGTGACGGCAGCAAATGTTGAAATCACATCACGTCGTTTCGGAGCGCGCGAGAGCATCCTCGAGGACGATTTATTTGTCACTCGAGTTGTGGTGGCGCCAGCCCCAGTTCTCGTGCGAACTAAAACTGTGTGTATGCGTGGAGAAACCATTCCGAACATCTCTTTCCCGAAAGGCAAGACAAATATTTGTCCCCCTCCCCGACACGCCCGGACACAATGCACGAAAGTTTTATCCGGGTCGTGTCGTCGTTAGCAGAGGGCTTTCCTCGTCCGACCATAGCCCCGAGAGGAAAGCAGGTTGGGATGTGTTTTTCATATTTTTCTTCCAGCCGCAGCCTTATCCATATTTACAGCTTGCCGGGACAAGTTCTGGTGCGCACCGTCGGATGTCAACAAGGATGGAACCACTTTGCACACGATAACTCGATGAAGGCGACATTGACCGGGACATTTTACCGTACCGCCACAGTCGATGGGGTGGGTGCATCCGCTCCGGTCCAGTCCAGCTTCCTGAAGTAGATTATAAATTCTAATTTGCATCGTAAATTGATCCTCGGCGCTCGGGCATTAGATGCAATTTGCGTAGGGTGCAACGGCCCTGAAATTGATCTTATTACAAGAGTGAAAATAACGATGCTTCACTCATCTCGTAAGACGCTTTGCACCGTTTCACAGCGTCTTCGGCCGCAATAAAACAAAATACTAAATTTACCTCAAACTGTTCAAACGATCCGCAGCACCTTCTTCATATCGTCTTCGTAATACGATCTTTTAGGCGATATGTTTGCCGCCCTCATTCCCATCTGCCTACACGCTGTGACGGGGTTGGGTAGAAGAAAAAAGCTTCTCCCTCCGTCTGGAAATACGCGTGCGGTAAGGCGATTAGCACGGAAATACCCGGATTCCCAACCGACACATAACCTCCTCGCGTCACTGCAGATCTCACCTCCAACGTACCAGTCCACTACGACACTGGCCAGCGTAAATGCAAACAAACAATCGGCTTTTAGCTTTCCGTTTATCGCCTTCCGCTCAGCCCCAGAGACCTTTCCTTGCGCAATGGTACCGCCGGAGGGTGGGCGGCCGTGCGTTTGGAGAGGATCCTCTACACGCCGTCAGTGAAAGGATTTGGAAGATGGGTTCACGGGTGGCTTTTGCTTAACATTCCACACCTTCTTAAGCACCGCCATCACGCCATCGTCACGATGCAAAAAGGCTGTATACGTCGGCGAGGGCTCATGCCATGTCGGCGGCACACAACAGACAACTCATTGCGAGGATTGAAACCGATCAAACCGACAAATCATCGGGCGCCTCCATATTATCCCTATCATCCGCACTCTGGGAGCAATACATTGGCAGCACCATCTGGAATGCCATGTTTCTTTCCTTCTACAACATCACAACGATCGAATGCTATGTTGGTGGAACATTTGAACAGGTCATTTGTGACACGATGGTCACATTAATGTCAGCTGTCAGCAACAGCAACGCGTTCGACTCATTCCAATTTTCAATCGTCGCAATCTGTCCTTGAAGCCATAATTTGGTTCATTTAAACCCATAAAGGGTAGTATAAATTAAGCAAAATTATTGTACGCTACACTCTATTCCGTCACTAGCAGGTCACTGCAAGGCCCAAAACGAACATCTCTCTGTGAGACCAATTAGCTATGCGAGACCAACTTCCATCGTCAATAAACCGATCTGAACGATTGACCAACGCCTCGCGCCAATGAAAAAGACATAAAATCTCCGTTTAAATTGTATCCCCAAAATAAGGGTGTCGGCGATCACCTTTCAAAACCCATCGCCGTGTTCGTGTTATGGCAAATTAAAATGTAACACGCCTTAAGGTGCCTACCAAACGCAAATGTCAGTAGCATTGATTCGACCCCGCGCAGTTGATGGTCCCTACCGACATTCGAAAACGAAAGTTATGAGCCTAACGCCTATATAGAACTAAAGGCTCACTCTGAACGGCCATCATTGGTGGAAACGTTTCGTCGTTTGCCATACAAATGCCAAATTGATTTCAAAGTTCACCGTCAGGCTACCGTCGATCTAATGTAACGAGCAGAACAACACACTTTTTATATTGTTTCCTCCTTCGTTTGTTTCGTCTGTGGTAACATTATTTATGCCTCGTCGAAGCAGATGGTACAGTCTTCTGGCTACGGTTATGCTTGGAAGAGTTTTTCCTCGGTTGGTATTTGTTTTGTTTTAATTCTCAGTCGGTGCACAGTTTTCCGTTCCGACTTTACCGTGCTGGTAATACAGTAGAAGACGAGAATAGGGGATTGTAAGCCCGTCTCGAACTTTTCTAATTACCATTCACACATGGGTGGGGAGACTCACCAGCTTTGCTAAGCCATAGCTCAACATTACCATGTCCGTGTCGAGCTAAAACAGTATCTACAAATACCTCCAATTGATACTTCTTTCGCCACACCACACGACCAAGAGAGATAGCAGGAAATAATTCCAGGGGGAATAAGCGTTGATACTGGCATTTCGAGTCTGCAAACGTACGTTTCTTAGAGACCTTCTGGAGTTTTTATTTTAAATTTCAGTGGTTCCTTTCCAGTTGCAAATTCGGCCTGAGTGTTAATCATCAAGCTTTTATTGGAGCTGCATTCCAAATTTCAACAATACCGTTAGGTCTTCAGGATGGCGCATTCACACAGGACAAGGGAAAATATTTGATTACTGACTCATCGTTACTCTGGTGATCGAGAGACCCCATCACGAAAGATATGGCAAATGACCGAAGGACAAAAATTCCATTGTTCGGTTGCAATAGAAATACGAAAGGTACTGGTGTGTCTCTTATAAGCATGATAAGTCGTTTTCTTTATTCTATAGGACGGGATAGCTCTTTAATTTTCGTTTGAACAAGCTGCACCAAAGAAGCAACAGCAAACAAATTCGTTATGCACATGCGGCTACAACTTGTAATCCATATTCGATACACAATGAGGTGAAGTGGATCCAGAAGGTAGGAGTTTGTGTATGTAGATTATCCGGTGGACACATTGATGTTACAATATAACAGTCACAAGAAATAGATTCAAAACAAATGAGAAAAACGTCCCAAGCACTGATTTGAAACTGTAAGCAACTGTAAACCATTCTATTCCGCAAACCTTGCATTTATTTTCCACACAGTATCACACACTTCTGGCTCATGTGCTGCTTCCTTTCGTGCTCTTGCTCATTCACATCCAGCAATCAAGCCGAACATGCTGACTGCAGCGGCCAAACGTTTGTGTTTGTATATTTATTTACTTTTCAACTTATCGTACACCCGCGGTATGTCTGCCATCGTTCTCCACCAGTGGGACCAGACAATCTGTTATGGAGCTCGTGCTGATTCATCGCCTACCATCGCACAGAACGTACGAAACCCTCGCCGGTTGCAACTTCGTTCCGAGCCTGCGGTGCACCGCCACCAAAAGTGGGAAGTGTAGTGCAACTAAGGCAAAAGAATATTTACAATCATTTAAGGCCTTATCCCACAGACCGGCTCATGTACCGTAGCCCGGACCACTGTATGGCACTGTTTTGCCTACAAATTGATACCGCGCGCATGCACCCCGACAAGTCCCTGGCACTTCTGTTCGTCACGCTGGTAACACCGTCGAGTGGATAGGCGTTAGCAAATCGTGCGATTATGTATGTTTCCCTGAGCTCTTTCTGATTCGCATGGAGTCAAGATGTGTGAGCCGCTTTTTTTATAACCCTTCAGAATGGAATGGTACGTCCGAAGGGTTGCAATAAAGTGTCTCCGGATTCGGAGGGAAGAGCAGTACTAGCCTCACTGAAAAAAGCGCCATATCGTTACCAAACGGAACAAAATGATAATTTAAATACATAAAGGCGGCGTCTTGTTGTTTTTTTTTTTTCAGGGGCTTGAATTATATTTTCTATTCATTAGTATAGAGGACAAACAATTCTTTATCTGTTGCAATTATTTACACTCTACATGCCACTTCAGACGACTTTGGACGGCTAAAGATTCTAGCATGCGCGAGTTCAGAATACAGCAATGCAACATTTTGGTTCAATTTGAGGACGATTGAGTTCATGGAGCTGTATACATGGTACTACAATCCGATTATATTTGCTCCTGTTACGACAAAATGGACCAGCTTTCCAGGTTAATTGCAAATTTTGTTGAACCAGCGGCGAAAACAACATATTCGAATCGATTCTATGCGTGCTACCGGGTCGATCGGAGAAACTATTCAGAACCAGACATCGCCCTTGTGTGAAACCCGCGGTGCGAAGCTCCAGAACGTACCATTCCTGACGTAAATGCCACCGAAATCTGGAACTTTTAGGGAAATTCGATTAAATCATCGTTTCACAAAAAGGCACCCACTCTGCTAGATTGAACGATTGAACGGAAGGCACACCTAACGCACGTACGTACAGGGGTTTTCCACCTGAAAATAGATTGGTTTGATTTAAGCGCTGAGAAATTGCACACTTATCACACAAACAAATAATTATTTCGGTGGTTCGTCTTTTCTTCTAGGACAAGAAGTGACGTGGTGGAAAAATACCGGATGTAGACCAATTAAACAAGCGAACCTTGCTCGTCGCAGCGTTTAGCAAAATCCAGTAATTAATGCCTTAAAATGTTCTAATTAATTAAACCAAAGCGGCACAACACAATCTGCCACTTTGCATGATGATGGTTTTGCGTAATGAACTGTGTAATGTCTCGCAAGATTGATCGATAAAATGGGGGAAAACTGGAGCGAGCACGAACGACCCGATTCAAAGCCTAATTGCATAAATTATGCTTCCGGTGACATTGTCAATCGGATGCCGAAAGTGGCTCCGTGTACAAGGACACAAGTGTCGACACCGTTAGTCTGCTAAAGTGGTTACTATCGAGTACATGAAAAAGCGACTATTAATTACGAAGGAAATGTTTTCGAACTCTGTACAGAGGCGGTTAGACAAATTCTTCCTATATTAGATTATTCAGATGATTATTTCATTTGTTTGTTTAGGTTTAAATTATCTTATTATAAATACCTGCATCAGTTAGTTTTGTTGTTACTAATATTACACGCAACACAAACTGAAGAGAAAAAGGGGGTAATATAATTAAAAGAGAGGAAAATCAATTGTGAACGATAGCAAATTAACCCCACTGCCCGCAAGAGCTGCTCTTCGCCTAACTGACTATAAACAATTCTTCACTGCAATTAGATTTCCTCACCGACTCCAGCTTCCATCATTCTTTTTCTCCCTTTGCTCCTCTTACTCTCGCTTGCACAAAGCTACAGTGGATAAGATCTCCTCTCTCGTTTCACACGCTCTCTCACTTGATCCTAAAAATCTTGCGGAACACTCAACGCAAGCAAAATGCTACGCCGATGTAAACATATCGCACACAGCGCAAGAAACGACGGCAAGAGAAGAGTTTGATGTTTTGTACAGGTAAAAGGCACGCATTCATACACAACGCCCAGAGAAGAAAGCTCTTCTGGCTCTTAAAGTGTTGCAGGGAAGATGACAATTATCGCCATTTTGTACCTGCGCCGTTAAGCACGTGCTGCTGGCAATGGTCTGCTTACAGGTAGATGAAGAATCGAAGTTTTTATCAAGCCTCTACCAACAACTATGAACCATGGTTTCGTAGATTGTGTGCCACCAATCTCTATCGCACAAGGTCTTATATCTTATAATCTGTTGATCTGTTTAGGGTGCAGCGTAATACTAATCTTACCTCGCACCTGCAAAGCAATACTAAGATATCTTGGGATGGCTGGGATATGATGGCAACTGGAAACAACTCGTAACCACTTCCCTTACTGGCAGACAAACTTTTCACTTACACAAACGATACAAACACACACACACACACTTTTCTTTCCAGTACCCGAATCAAGCCGTGCAGAATAATTCAGATTTGATGATGAATATTATCACATAATTACCGAATCCCTTCGGTAGAAACACATTGAAGCGAATAAGCGATAAATAGTAGAGAAAAAAGGAAGAGCTGCAGTTGCGGCTATTTCTCACGAACGATGCACTGCACGACGTACTTCTCCCCGACGCGACGACCGACTGGAAACTGAATGAAAGTAACGTACACGGACCTCGTTAGTATCCGAGGAGCAGAAGGTATGTACTTTGCTCTCTGTGGTAGCCTGTGTACAAGAATCATCTAGCAATCACAGCGATCGTGCGACTGTCGTGCTCTCACCAGCACCCGGCTCTGTTTGTGTGCGGTGGTGGGACGATGACGGATACACGATGAGGCTCTCGCAAATGGTGAAAAATGGGACAAACACACTGCTAGCTTCTCCGCTGTTCGGATGGAGAATCTTGCAAGCCTGCTGCGATATAATCCTGTGACTGTGTCTTTGGTTTTGTGTACCGAGCTGATGTGGCGCACACTTTTTCTCCTACTTTGGTGGCGATGTTATCTAAAAAATGGCGCATGCGTGTCCTTTCTGTGAGCAAGTTTGAGCTTTTCTAGCAACTTGCCGAGGGATGGAGCTTTTCCACGAATGTCGCGAAATGCGTTCTCAATCTAACTTGACGAATGTTTTTGTATTTTTGAAGCAATCTCGCAGAGGACACGTCTGGGGAAAGTGCAGGAAATGCGCAAGGGGCGCTGGTACGCTGCGTGCGTAGTAAAAACCCATGATTGCGACCTATTGCTATTGATTTTTCCTTCAGCGCACATTTCACGACTGTCACTTGCAGGTAATACTCTGACCGACCAATAGGGAAGCGATTTTTCTACTGTTGTTAACAGCATTAACGTTATTCCATCTAACGTCCAGATTGATTCTGTGGCGGATTTGGTATGCTGTAGTGAAAATCGTGATACTGTTGTTACCAGTGGCCAGAAAAATACAGCAATTATCCTTCCTTATGCTAGAGTTCTCCAGCAACACAAGGTATAAACATTGTATAATTGTGAAAATGAAAAAAAAGCTATCACATGCCATACGTGAAGTGAGCGCGATCAAAGATGTCCGGAAAGTCTCGGGCCAAAGGCTTCTCAATTTGTCCTTAACAACTCTCAAGGATTGCAAGTGATAATTCTTCTGTGTACCGTGTTTTGCAGCAAACGTTCAGAAGGACAGAAGAGTTGCCGTGACGCAGAGGGAAATATCAAACGACTATCTAGAACCTACAATACATCATGGAGCTGCTAACCCGGAGGCGGTTTAACTTAATTACTACCACCGGAAAAAGTATTACCATCGCTTCCCACGGGCTCCTGCTGCTGCTCCTAGCCACCGTGATACCATATCACGTCACGGTTGCTCTACCGGAGGGAACGTTCCCGGTTGCGAAGCGGATGAATATCGAAACTTGTTTAGGTAAGCAACCAATAGCGATGCGAGGCAAGAGCAAACAGCACTAATCTGCATCTGGCTTGACTATTTGCAGTTCGCTTCGATGTGCATCTTAACACCATCATTCGCACGGAAGAGTCAAGATCGATGGGCGCACGCTTCCTAGATGATGCCGATCTTAATTCACGCGAACAGTGCTTACGGCTCTGTTGCGAAACAGAAAATTGTGATGTGTTCGTGTTTGAGGAAAAGGTATGCCATAATGTCCCAGAAAGCATAGAATCAGATACGGTGAGAGTGTACAAGAACCAATCGTTAGATTATTTTAAATATCCGTTAGTTGGCACAATGGGTAATAACATGATTCCCTCGAAAAGGGCAGGGAAGCAGTTGTTGTCCAGGTGTTTCTTCGCACTTTAAGGTGAGAAAACGTCACACCGTAGAAGCGCACTAACTTGGGGAGACGATACCAAACAAGTTTTATTATGTGTAAATATCAAACTTCCGTCTGTTGGTGTAATAGTATTATCTTGCTCATCATTACCGTTACCCAGCCAAATGTTGCTTTGTTCCAATGCTACACTCTCATCCATTACCATGCACCCGTCGTTTCATTCACACCTTTGTCCACAGAGTCCGGGCACGTGTTTCCTCTTCCAGTGTGGTCCGCCAGAGAACTTCCGCTGTAAGTTTACGCGTCACTCTAACTACACCAGCGCCGTTCTATCCATCCCACCGCCACCTATGGCACAACCACCTCAACCGCAACCCCTGGCAGCGCAGATACAATCCCTGGCGGGCCAAACAGCCGTAAAGCCACTCTCCCAGCACGAGATGGAGCTGGTCAACTTGAAGGACAGTGGTGCTGGCAGTAGCAAACTGATTGGAACTAATCTCGCACCCGCCTCATCGACGACAGCTCTCCCGCCGTTGGGTGTTCGACTCGGCCAAGAACCAACCACCGCTAGTTCCAGTACACCCAAGCAGCAATTGATGGCCCCGTCGCAACAGTGTGGCCATTTTGAATTCCCTTGCCACTCCGGCGAATGCATTGCCGTGTACAATGTATGCGATGGCATCCCACAGTGTGAAGACGGCAGTGACGAAGGTGCCGAATGTCCACAAAAGAACCCTGTCCCAATCATGTCTTCACCGGCAGTGCAGGGCAGAGAACAGGGTTCTGGACTTGGCCAGGCAAGCGTTAACGGTGGTTCGGGGTCCCAACCCATCATGATGATACCACCACGTACAGGAGGCAGTAATCCTATAGGGATGGCATCACAAGGCATGATGCCAATCGAGCAGCGAATGTACCAACCTTTGGATTATCAGCAGCCACCAAATCGCTTCAGTTTGTCGTTGGACCAGCAACAACAACTCGTTAAACCAGTTCTGCACCGCAACCGCGAAGATCCGATGACCGCTCCCAAACCCTGGCCTCGACCAGCTATCAACGAACCAAACTACGTCGGTATGTAATTCGATTCATTAGGTTTAACTAAAACTTGAGTTTTAACTTCTCTACGATCTACTAACTGGAACTCCGGATTTTTTACATTTTAGATACTTCGGACAGCCGCATCTTCAACCATAAGGGTGGAATACAGCTTTCGCCGGTAAATAGCATGGTTCCAGCCTCGCAGCAATATCAGGAAACATTACCCGATACCAACTACATGCCTTCTTCCTCGGTTATACGAACAGGCGTTGGCAAATCGTACCTATCTATACCCGCTAGCAATAGCTATGTGCAACAAGCGTTGCAGCAATATCCACCGGAGCAGGCCCAGCAGCAAACACCATACAAATCCATGATGCCTTCTCAGTGGATTGGTAGGAACAATGTGCGATCCGGATGGCCAGTGCAACCTGGAGACAATGTACCTAACGGTGGTGGAAGCGATGGAGCTCCGCCACAGGAACAGTATATACAACCACCAGTCCAACAGCACCATCCTGCGGTAGCGATGCAAGACATACAGTCTACCTCCAATGGAGCAGATGCTTTGTCATCGATCGCAATACAACAACAACCAGCGGCGGATCAACCTCATCCTGCGAGTTCACAGTGGGCAATGGGATCCCAGGTAGCAGCAGGGACCCCAACACCGAACACTGCTCCCGCCGCTGCTGCTGCTGCCGCTGCTGCTAGTGCTGCAGATAGATCACCAAACTCGCTCGGATCCGATGGTCCTTCCAAGGAACCATCAGCATCCCATGAATCGTTGCCTTCGACTGGTGCCGCAGTTTCAAGCGACTCTAATCATAAACCGTCATCGGCAAGCGATCCTACCGACGGTGGGGCAGAGTATGAGGGAGATGCATATGAAGATACGTACCCAGAATCGACGAATGCTGCCGGAGGCGAAGATCAATCTCAAACACCTACGGAACCTCCGAAGAAAAAGCTTCGCAAGCATCACAAACACGATCACAGTGGTAAGCAGAGTGGTACGGATGTAGATTCTGGAAACGAACAGACAGAGCAGCAGAAAAAGAAGAAAAAAATTAAAACCATTAAGAAAGATAAGGCCAAACAGGCGGATCATGGAGCGGGCACAGGGCACCACACGAGCAGTGATCCTATCGTTCACGAGCACTTAAAAGCTTTGCACAAGGATCTCGAGATCGAGTTTGCGGACCACGATGGGTATGCGGACCGCCCGGGTGGTGCCATGCTCTCACTTACCCTCGGTGTACTGCTAACCGCGGCCATGGGCATACTGCTTAGCTGTCGAATGCGTGTCGCACGTCGAAGAATTCGCCGTCCGGGGAAATCCAATTACGCGCACGATGCCGATTTTCTCGTTAACGGCATGTATCTGTAGTTTGGCGTGTAATTTCGGAGTAACATCAGTAACAGTGGTTAGCAGAGTAAGATTTGACTGGACCATGCGCTAATGGATGCTGCACTCTGTTTCATCGTCCTTTTTTGTTACTGTTTGCTGCGTGTTGTGAATTGTTTCTTTCCATCCAAGAACGATTCTTCAAAAACTAGGTTTAAAATCAAATGATAGGTTTATTCCTAGAGCTGTAATTAGCAAAGAACGTATTACCATTAACAAAGAAATGAAACATATACAGATTGTGAAATAAAATGAATCCAAAGGAACTTACTGGCGGATGGAAAATTAAACGATTGTGTTTCAGTGCCTTTCAGTTTTGTAAATCGAAGAGGCAATTCGTATTGATTCTTTCGTGTAAATGTTGGTAATAAATAATTTCTCTAATCATCAGTCTAACTTCTTCATATCATCTTCATCTTCGAATGAAAACCATTTTACTTTTAGTTCAACACTTGACCGACGATATTTCACCTACTTTTAATGATTTGATTCTTGCCTGATCTCTATCTCCCCGCTATAATATGTTTTAAACAATGGTAAAAACAATGGTTTATTGGTTCCGGTAACCGAGGACGAAACATGACCGCTTTCTGTGTTCTAAGTCAATTTCCCATGTTTCTTGGCTTAGGACGTATATATAGATGTGCACTCTTCTCTGGCCGCATCTGACCCCAAAATAAATATTTGAATGGCTTTACCATTTTTATCCCATCATGTAATGAATGCTGAACGCAACAAATTACCTTTAATAACTTACTTCAGTATGCAAATATCATCGCAACGCGCGCTACACACTAAAGATGCGCGTTTTATAGAATCCAATATTCATTCAATTGTGCCAGCTCCCTTGATTGAGTACTACCGATTTAGAATGATAGTATTTGTTGTTTGAAGACAGTGGGGAGTTTTTTTTGTTCATTTACTTAAGTGTGTCCCTCGAACGATATTGAATAATATGCTCAATAGCACATTGCGATGTACATTACTAGACAGTTTCATCACTTACACGCCTAAGATCTGTCTTTAATGTTGTTTTCTGTTTGTATATTCTTACTACCCCTTAACTAAAATCAGCCTATGATTCTTTTACTCTTGTTATCAAATGTCTTTTTGTTAGAAACATTGCTAGTTAGTGTTTCGATTGTAACCTAACACTAATTGATATTAATATTCGGTAAGCTCATGCTAATATTCCAGCTGACTTGTAGCGTTTATTCGTAGGTGATCGCGCACGATCATGATCGTTCTGAGTACAAAACGAAAACTTATTGGTGTGCCTTACGCAGAAAGCTTACAATGGATGCAAAAGCAAATTTACAACGCAAAATATAAGGCAACACTTTACCTCACACACGAATCAGGGCCGTTTCAAGGAAATCCAAGCATTACACAATTCCTGATATGGAAGCTTCGTGCAACATACGATTCGTTCGTCGCGTATTTAATTTCATGCCAGTTTGCTCTTCGCTACAAATCACAGATCTTTAGTAACAATTACGTCTTGTTGCACTATATCTTTTCCATACTCCACAGTATATGGATCATACACTAATTGTAGCAGAAGTAGTGCTGTTTAGGTTCTCGATAGCAAGGGCACATCAGTTCAGAATTTTCAGTTGTACACTTACAAAAAATTGCCACCCACGTATCTTAACCACGTTCAATAAATAGAAATCACTCAAAGTTAAATATCATCACACGACAAGAACAGAACCCATTTATGTACTTATATAAGCTCTTATCTCACAAAACAGTTAAAACGGAAAACCATGAAGCGGTCTTCTTACTGATTCGTAAATGGCAAGCAAATGATCTTCAAATCCTCTACTATACACATACATCTTTGTATACATTAAAATTTGAAACATTGTGTTTCTTCTAAACATGCCACACGTGTCCGGTGTCTTTGCTGCCCTTAAAAATAAATGAAGAGAAAACATTAGGAAACATGAGGGAAACATTTCAGAGAAGAGTGTGTGTAAAAGAACTAGCTTCGATCGTATTTATAGAAACAACCGTATAAATATGATGAGGCTACCGATACGCATTAAATCTTCCCATTTTAGGCCTTACATGAGAATCATCCTCAACAAACGTTAAAAAATGGCAATATTTCAGACCGACAAAACGTAACGACCTATTGACATTTTTTTTAAATCAAACCCAGAGTAACGCTTCTTTCGTCATTCATTCCCTACAGCTCCTGCTGAATCCCGGCAATACACAGGAGGCGCCGCTACGGCAACCCAGGCATTATACCGCTCAAACCATGATGGTTCCCGGTAGATGGGTTGGATTGGTTGTATTGTTGCATCCAGTTGGCACGATTGCATTGATGCTCAAGTCGTTGCACCTGTAACATAAGCTGCGAGTTCTCCGCGTACATGTCTTTGACTAGTATGTCGTTGTTGGCCAATCGCGCTGCCTGGTCCGATATCACAGCGCACTGTGCCTCCAACCGATTGCGCAGATCATTGATTTCACTGCGTTGTTGTTGCCAAATTTCTATAACAGTTCACAGTAAGAGACGATATGTGTGTCAAATAGGTATGTCCGTCGTAGCGGCAGTTTGTAAAGAGAGATACTTACGATGCAATATGGACTCAGTGTACTGCTGTTGTTGCTTTACCATCATCTGCAAATTGCGATTTTTTTGTTCTAGGTTCTGTATTTTTTGCATCTGGTTAGGATGTGAGGCTGTTTTAGCATAAGACCTGGCTAATACCGACTTGGCTTCCTTTAGCTGCTGCAATTCCATCATTAGGCAATCGCGCTCATGTGTAAGATCTTTGATTTCATCTTGCAGTTGCAGTTGCATCAATCGCAGGTGCTTCGTTTGCGTTCCACTGGCACTTCCCTCTGAATGTTGGCTGCACATGGAATTTAGTGTACAAAAAAAAATCAACATCAGTCAATCAACACAAACTGCGTTCCCTCTTGTAGCACCCTCTTTTTACTTACATGCTGTGCGTTGAAGCGAGACTGTGAGTGCTGCGCACCGATTTGACTGAACATGCATCAGACGCATCGACCTGATCCAACATGGCCACGGTGGTACAGTGTTGAGCATCGTCCTCTTTCACACAGGAGCTTTCGCCATCGAAGATAGTTACCGATGTCGGTGGTTTCTGAATCGGTGAAATAATCCGATCGAAACTTGACTTGTCTTTTTCGTCTGCCTCAGCAAATGAACCCGCCGGCTCGCTACTTTCCTTCTCTATTATTGGCTCGGCGTTCAATGGTATCACCATCGCAATTGAACACTTCTCTTCTGTCAGGACCGCTTCCGTAACGGGGTTCGTTGCAGCTGGAGGACGCCAGTTCGGATTTTGATAATCTCGCACCGGTCGTTGGATTGTACTTTGATTCCACAAATAGCTTATCGGGGAACTGGCTGGACGATCCTCTACTTCCGGTGTTTCAACATGCGGTGAAGGAGAACTGATGAGGAATACATAAAAAAATACAGCAAATGTTAATTGTACTTACACACCCCTTTTCATCTTCTCAATCCAGTGTACTTACAGCAGCATCTCCGAAGGATATTTATGCATCTGCTCCATTTCCTGAATCCTTCGCCGCAACTTCTCCACTTCGGACGTCCTTTCTTCTAATGCCATCTGCGCTTGCTCAAAATCAGCTTCCAGCTCGAGGTACTGCTGCTCCAAGCCGTCCTTTTCGTCAATGGGCGACAAGCGACCATCCTTCTCCAATTTCGGATTAGCCGCAAACTGTTCCTCATATTCGGCAACCTTCTTCAGCAGATCCGAAAACTTTTCATCGCTTATCCGTTGCTCCTCTTCGTACAGCAGTCGCTCGTCGTTCACCTTCGCCTGCCAATAGTCCTCACAGTCTTCGTACTCCTTGCGCATTTGCTCCAAGCTTGATTCGAGCTCTTCGCAGCGTGCCTTCAGCTTTTTACATTCCTCATCCTGCGGAGACGGGGATTTCTCGGCAGCTGGCACCTCGTTGGACGTTGTTTCGACTTTCGACGACTCTTCCGCTGCAGGTATTTTTCCAGGAAGTTCGATTTCTTTTTTCGCTTCCTTCAGTTGCTGTTCAAGCTCTTCGATTCTCATGCGCAGCGTTTTTATTTCATCGTCACGACTCAATGAGGATTCGTTCATGCTTGAAATTCCTGAAGATGTAACAGTCAACTCTGCACACCCTGGAGCCTCAGCGTTACGGATGCTCTGTCCCAGTTCTGAATGCAACGCCATCCAATCGCCAGACGAGGAGTCCGACTCGATGTCATTCTCGTTGCTGCAACGGCGGAACTTACCCAACCGAGGGCTTTCATCCGACAGTCTGGTTTTGCTCGGTGAATCACCCCGCCTTTTGATAGCGGCTGAATTAACCGAAACGTCGCCGGGCGCTGCACTCAAGTCGTCAGCAACGGTCGTGCAACGCTTGAGCTTGAATTTGCTCAGCTCGACGTTGAGCGTCTCTATCTCGGCATTCAGCTCATCGTTCTTATCGCGCAGACCCGTATTCTCATTCTGCAACAATGATATCCGATCGATCAGATCCAGCACCTCTTCGCTGTCCTTGCGCACAAAGCCACAATCGTCATCCTCGGCATAATCGTTGCGATTGTTTTCCTCCAGCTCGGCAATGTCACGATTGAGTTTGATGTTTTTCTCCAGCAGGTCGGTGATCTCCTTCGTCAGATTCTCCTGGTCTTGGCGCAGCTCCTCGTTTTCTTCCGACAGGCGAGAAATTTCCGTTTTCAGTTTTCCCTCTTCCCCTTCGAGGGTCTGGATGCGTTTTTCCAGCATTGCATTCGCGTGCGACAACTGTTCCCGCTCGAAGGCTAACTGCGATGAGAGCTCTTTGACTGTTTCGTGATGCCGCTGCTCCAAATGCCGTATTTTCGTTCGGGTCGAATTTTCCAAAGAGTTGTGCCGTTCGTCCACTTCCTGTGCGAGCAACAGTGCCCGATGGTTGACTTCCTTGTTGTCAGCGTACAGCTTCTTGTTTTCCTCCACCAATTGATGGAACGCCTGTCGCAGTGCAGTCACTTCTGCCTTGTGCAGTGCTAGCGAGGCCTACGGCACGAAAAGTTTAACAAAAATAAAGTAGAAATCGTTATCAATCGATGACGACGGAAAAGGCGATTACGAGCGATGATCATCATTGCCTCTTCTCTTGCCTCTCTTTATTTGTGCCCATAAAACCCAATGCAAGCGCAGCTCGCTCCATCGCCCAAACGTCGTAATCATACCTAAGGCAACCTAAAAAAAGTCTTTCCTTTTCATAGCCCACAAAAAACCTATCACGAGCCAGCGGACTGATGATAAACTGTATTGTATACAATCAGCTTTGTAAAGTTGCAAGTATTCTATTATCTTTCCTAAACATTTGTCATAACAATAAACAACAATGCGATAGTAAATAAGATAAAAGGTATTAAAAAACGTATGCACTGAAACAGTATGAGCCTTTAAGTTTGTTATCGAATAAAACTCGTAATAAGACCATAAACGAAAATGGTTAAAGTTTGAAATATGAATCCGTAAAAGATAAGAAAATGTGCTTCTACTGTCTTCCGGAATGTTGTACATGTCCAAACCCCGTGTATGTTTCTCGTTGTGCCACCATTTTGCTCAACTAAGGCTAACTAGGTGATGAATATTCATAACCTCCAACACGCACCGAATTCCAACAATGCCAACTACTGCCAACACTACTCATGAGTTCAGTTCAATTAGCAGAAAGGCAAAGATGCGTGGGTCAGATGCAGGTGGCGTTCACCTACGCTCTTTCGTCATCCGGTTTGCGCAAGAGTGCCAAACAAACATCAAATAGTGTCGGATGACAAACTACTCCAATACCTATCCCAAACATCGATTAGTTCTCCGTCCAACTTACGCGTACGATAAGTGCAGCATCATCGAAGGGGTTACTGCTGATGTTGCTGATAGTGCTGCTATTGAGATGTCCACTCACAAGCCGCTGATGTTCCTCTTCGAGCGCCTGCACCAAGTCCGCCACCTGTATTACGTCGTGATCGAATCCGAGATCGTGCAGCAAATTGGCTGGAGCTTCAATTCCGGCCGATTCCCACATATCGATGATAATGGAAGCAGCCAATGATCCTATTTCCGATGTCCAATCTGCAAAAGAATGTCACAGCAAAAAGAAAGGAAAAAATGTTGCCCTGTATGGTAGTAGCTGCAACAGCCGAAGGGAGCCACGGCCGGAAGAATGAAAAAGCAGCTTCAACCTACCTGGAGGCATGGCAAGAGTGAAAGCACTTTCTTCTGCCGTAACAACGGATGATGCTGCCGTGGAACCACTGCCGCAATCGCCCAGCAGCTGTTCCTTAGTTTCAATCATTGGCAACAGATCGGTATTGCTTTCGAGCAGAGCAATAAATTCCTCAAATCCGATACCCTCTATCGGTTGCAATGATAGCTTATTAAACACTTCCTGGGCGGCCAACCGTGCCGGCACTTTCTGTAGCCCCACACGCTCGCACACTTCCTCCAGCTGGGATTGGTTCAGCATATCCCCATGTCGACGGTCGGAGTCGAGCAGCAGAGAGTCCCAGATCTCGCGCAGGTTCTCGGACAGGTTCATGAAGTAAATCTTTTGATCGATCCGCTCATCATCCATGTGCAGCTGCTCGCGTATCGTGAC
This sequence comes from Anopheles epiroticus, assembly GCA_000349105.1. Taxonomy (NCBI): domain Eukaryota; kingdom Metazoa; phylum Arthropoda; class Insecta; order Diptera; family Culicidae; genus Anopheles; species Anopheles epiroticus. Next base: position 194,410 of record KB669681.1, read on the forward strand.
AGTGGTGGTGTTACGTTTGCTTTCCACCACCGTGGGACGCTGACGGTGTGTCGGCAGCGAGGCACAACGTTTCAACCGATTCACACCGGTCCCACCCACCACCACCGGACGGCGCCGTTTCGAACCATGTATGTCGCTCTGCGATGCCGACCGCTGCACTTTTGAGGAGGCAACAGTTCCCGTTCCGGTTATGAAAGATTGCCGTGTTCTGCCAACAACCTGCTCCGGGACAACTGCATCCTTTTGCTCTGCTGCAGTCTTCCTTGCTGTTGTCGTCGATTTCACCGTGACCGATTCATTATCCGAATTGGACGAAAGTGACGACGAGTCAAGCCCGTTCACATCCTCCCGTGGCCTTGACCGACGACCGTACTTCTTCGTACCTACGACAAACTTCGGCGACACTTCCCGATCCGACGATTCGTCCAGATCACCATCCACCACCGCGGCACCATTCCGCTCATGTTTTAGCTTACGATTTAGAGGTTGACTCATTAATTCGTTATCATCCACCGGAACGTCATCAACACTAGCCATCCTCTTGTCGTGCTGCGATGGCTTCGCATGGCCGAGTAGCGTCGAAAGGCTAACGTTCTCCTTCTCATCCTCTTTGGTGAGCTTTTCGTCCGCGGTTTCTGCCTTGCCGTGTACGTATTTCAGCGGTGAGCTTCGTTGATGCGTTGCCGTGCGGTGATTATGTGTGCCACTACTGTCGCTGCTGCCACAGTTCGACAACTTGCCACCAGCAACGTGGAGTGACGGCGAGCCGGATGTAGACGAAACTCCCGATTTACTGCTAGTGTTTCCACCGATATGGTTACCTTTGCCAGAGCTCGTGAGGCAAACTGGTGAGGAGTGTGACTCCATCTGCTGATCCACGAGTTCCTGCTGGCTTTGCTGATCTGGATGATCGGAGTCTGCAATAGGTGAGATAAAACCACAGAACCAACGCGTTAACCAAACCGACTGTCCGCTAAAACGCATTATATTGATAAGCATTACATAGTATGATAATCATTTTGACAGCTTGACTAGACAATTCTCTCCTCTCAAACAGCAAACACTACAGCACACAACCGAACTACAGATGATGACGAAATCCAAAACACAATTTGTTGGTGGTGCGCGTTTTCTTGCTAACAAAAACCCACGTTTAAACACCGTACCATAATAACACCTGCACGCGTGCGCATATCTTACTTCTCGCACTCCGTCTTTCTACCTCGCCCTTGGCTACGATCCCTCTGTTCCCTCTCTTTCGCACTCTAACGAAACATCCCCGGAAGGTCGAATGGATTACACACACGGTGCGGTTCGCGTTCACGCATCAGCCTGAACCTCGACGGATTCGGCTCCCCATCGCGTGTGCTTACGGCAACTCTCACTCTCCACGCCGTCACTGAACACGATCGATCACCAACGACTGTGAACACGACTGGCCTGAAGGAGTATATCCACCCTCTCCCTATAGCACCAACCCGTACACTACTGTCTTGCGGACAAGCTGGCAGACTGACTGACTGACTGACTGACTGCTCAGGTGTTGCTGCTTGTCTGTCTAGTCCAACGCTCGCGTTTCGTTTCGGTTCTTCGGGCTTTTGTTTCGGCTCGCTGTACTGCGCCATCCATGGGTGTTGGTGCATTCGGCCCGAGAAGAGAGCCTTTAGTGCGTCATATTCAACGTGATGCCACTAATAATAAACATCAGCGATATCTCACCCCCTGCGTGGAGGGTGCACTAGGTATAACCAAGCCGAGGAACTGTGTGAGTAGTAGTAACAACTGCAGTCAGCCGAAGAAAACACAACAAACGAAGCCGTGTACAAACAAACGAATCGGTGGTCGTAAAAAATCAACTCACTACATTTTTTTTATCGGACATTTGCCCTCCGAGAGGTGGTAAGGTAACAATATTGCATCGTGTAAGGCAGTGGCGCGCAATAGAGCTCGCTCACACAAACACACCGACAGACAACGGGCGATGAGCGTTGATTGGGCTTAATGAAACAGTTTATTTTTTTTTATTCGTTCAAGCGATTCAAACGTTTGCTTACTTTTCAATCCTTTATCCTTTTTTTTAAGTTTAAAACCCAACAAACCCAAGGTTTTTAAACCCAACAAACGAATGGTGATAAGTTTTTATCGACATTGCGCACTTCAGCAGTCAACGCCGCTCAGAATATATCATTTCGAGAAGAAAAGCCCCCAGACACAGCAAGAACTGTGCCGTTTATTAAATTGTAATTCCAATAGCCATTTGTTTCCACTTCAACAATCTTGCACGATTGTACTGGACGAGAAAACAATCTGATTTATTGTACTTAGCTACAGTTCAGGAGAATGTACTTAGACCCGACCAAATTGTTCCAAGCGTTCACAAATCGAGTCCTCAGTACCAATTTTGAGCCGTCAACAAAACTTATTGGTTTCGCTTTGAAAATAAAGGAACACATAAGAGCAAAGGAAAAGTTCCTCTACAAATATCACCTACTAAGCCGGAACTCTTTATCAAAACTGATCTACTCGTATTTAATTATCACAATTATGCAATATTATTAAATCAGACGTTTATACGCACTTTGCACGGACAATTAAAGTTACCCCCGGATTCGATTGCCACACGAAGCACACAACTCGCAGACTGTCCTCTGGCAGCCAGTAGGGTAGAAGGTATGGAGCCAGGCAAGGGAAATTATTTTAAATTTTTAATTCACACTATTGTTTGTACACCCACTGCGCACCCGCCCAGAAGAAACCACAGCGAGTTACGCATATAATGCACTTAATGCGCTCGGTTTGACCATCCCCTCAGCCATCTCACTAGTTGACGCGCATCGAGGAAGACGTTCCCAAAGAGTGTATCTTCTAGTCGCAAAAAGATTGTAACAATAAAATGCGGCCTAGGAAGGTCGTAAGAAATTTGCGACGCACTGCGGTGGATTCCAACCAACAATCGCGCTCCCTGCGAGTGTGTCTTTGACTGAGGTCACAGGTTCGGTGCCGTTCATAGACTGGCTTCAATTTTTCATAGTTATCACCATCGATCAAACAGACAGACAACGAGTGCGGCAGATTTTGGGAGGCGAGCTAAGAAAAGCATGGCTTAGTGGCATAAGAGAGAGGTCAGCGAGCAACTAAATCCCAACTGCGAGGACACGAATCTTCAACATGTGAAGATTTTGGGACCGAGGAGATAGCTTAGCTTCGCTCCGAAGCAGGGAGGAGTAACGTCAACATGTCAACAAAATTTATTATCTTCACCACCAACCCACTTAACGCCACCCTTTAACCGAAAACATTGGAAAAAGGAATGGGCTACAGTGTTGTACTCCTCATGCAGCGTAAAATATATGGCTTTTGCATGTGTGTTTACGGTAGTGTTGGGGACGGTTTGGTTCCCATTGCTTCGGTCGAGTTTATTGATTATTACGCTACTTGTTGCATTATGTCGATAGTCATATAAATTGGATCAAGTTCAGCATATACGACGCTTTGGCTGCATTCTCCTCGTGCACAGTGAACGGGATAAGGCCGAAGAAGCTAACAGATTAATCCAATGGACTCCACAAGGTTAAGCTTCGACGAGAAGTGTTTCTTATGCGCGGTAGACCATCGCGTTGCACAACATTACTCTTGACAACTTTCTACCAAGTTTGAGCCCTCCTAATGACCTTCCTTTGCGACGTCTCACTCTTTTGCTCTCCTTCTCACCGTCTTTTTAGGCAATTGAAAGTATCGACCGTTTCGTTACTATTTCCGCAGGCACCAAGGGGCATTTTTAGGTATGATGATTGAAGCGTGTTTTTTGCCAACTATTGTACTATTTTCCGCCAGTATTTATTACAAGTTGCAAAGAACCGCGGAACGGAATCCACACACACACACAAACCTTCTCCCTCTTCCCAAGCCCTGTGAAATTGTCATGTATGGCACATTGTACAAACAACATCAGTGCTATGGCCACTGCTCCCCGAGGGTGTTGGTGAATTTGTCACCGTTATTATTTGAGCGTTGCAATAACTACAAGGAGTATGCAAAAAAAGAAACGGTAGCAGTTCAGGTGAGTCAATTTCGCAAAGGCGGTAAAACCTGATAACTGCAAGTCGGTGTTGGATACATTTAAAAAGAGGTTCTTTTTTGCGAATTTTACTTCAGGCCGATTAATTAGAAAACCAAATCAGTCGCCACTATCTACCAGCTCAACCGTCGGGAAATGGACAACCTTTTTTCTCGTCTTTTCATTCATAAAATTGAAAAAAAAAAAGTTTTTCTTTTTGTCCTTAACGCAGCAGCACAGAGTGTGGGACGTAGCTCAGTCCCTTCAATGCCGTAAGATTAGACTCTTGACGTAACAGATGAGGAGAAAATGCCGTTTCGGTTGGGGAAATGTGTAATCGTGTTTTAAGAAAATTAACTTTGTTATAATGGAACATCAATAAAAAACATGCTACGACAAAGCCGCACCTTCTAATAGCTTTAGTCAGTCTCGAAATCCTTGAAATCGGTTGAATTTTCTCCCATCAACAATTGAATACGGACGACAGAGTTGGAATGACGTTTGAATGTGTTGACCTAATGCTCAACTTCAACCCCACGCCAAGGAGGGAACACGCCAACATCCCCGTCGGGTAGGAGCAACCGATCGATATTCCACGAAAAGGACCAACACTAAGCACGGCGCGCGATAACGATTCGTCTTCCGCGCTCCATTACCTAGCAGCTACTACTCTACCATCACCACCATCACAACCGAACTATCTTTCACAGCGGTCTTTTTGGTTCCGTGTGCCACACCGCCTTTTTAGTTAAATTAGCTCCCTTATCCACACCATACCGCTACCCCTTCCCAACGGGTGTGAACACCCTCGCTCGTGCTCGAAATTCCCCAAACGCATAGCCCTTCCTCGAAGCCATACGCCGCTGCCAACCGAAGCTCACCAACCAACGGGGCACCCTGAATGGGCGGAAGTAGCCGAACGGCCACGATACGACACGGCCGTAGTAAAAACGTGATAAGAATCTACTATTCTGACCACGCGCACGGTGATCGTTACAACGTTCAACAAACCTGCAGTATTAGGAGCGAAAAGTGTTCCTGGTTCTCCATAGCAAAAAAGGGAACCCAATTGGGGATTCGAATGTATTGACGAATAGACGAATTTAACACTACCGTTAGGCAGGCAGGAACAGTAAAATGCATTTTCTTCTCTCGGCTCTTATTGTCGAGTGCAGATTAGACCAACTTCTCACACACATGACAGCATGATGAATTGCGCATCGGACGACATATTCTTTTATCTTATCTCATGTGCCTATTATCGGATTTCTGTAGAACGAATCAATGAGCTCAGCTAAAACAAAAGCCCCAGTTAGCGATGTCTGTCGATGAAAGGAACCCTTGTTGAATGGAAGACCTTAAAACATGCACGACGGTTTCCAGCTATTCCTCTTTCTCTCCATTATCTCTTAACCGGAAGAAAAATTGAATTTTCCATCGGGAGGAAAGCTAACTCTCAAAAAGGTCATCGATCTTTTTCCCTTGTAGCTCCCGTCGGATATATATCAGGAAGCTGTAAGCTCACCGGCAGCAAAGGGAATCCGGCTAACTCAGAGGCACGATAGAAGCTTAAGCGATAATTATGGCCGCGTCGTAATTAGATCTCTTTGCATTCATGTTTTTGTTTGCCGGTTGCCCCACCCCCACCACTGCTGAACGGAACACCCAACACACAGCCAACGGGATTTCAGGGCAGCACGGCGTAAACCGGCACTGTAGGAAGAGAGATGGTAATTTAAGAGAAAACTCCCAGCCGAATGGAGATGCTTACCTGTTTCTTCGTAAGCTTCCCCCGGTTGCCTTAATGGCGGTATCGAAGCAGTTTCTGAGGCCGTGCTGGCAGAATGGGCGATCGATTCGTCGTTCCCGCCAAGGATGTGCAGTAGGCCTTCGCGAAACTCGCGGAAGCTAACGTGCGTTTTGGTCCCGGCCATCAAACATTTGACCAGCAGATGGCCCCGCTCCTTCAGTTCCAGTGTGTGGCACAGCTTGACCAGTGCATCTCGGTCGAGCCCACCGGGACTACCACTGCCGGTACGGTGCGACTGGAACATGTGATACAGCTTCTGCTCGTACGGATCGGAGGAAAGCGCCATCTTTACGATTTACCAACAACCAAAAGATACACAATTTCGCATTCGTAAAAAGAGCGGACGCACACAAACACGACAACACTAACGCACACGGTGCTCTTAAAGCAGAGTTGAAAAAAGGGCCACTTTCCAACACACTATACACGAAGGCAAACTACTAGCTTAACTTTCTCACACTGAACACTCTGATTGCTTTTTTTTGCTCGCCTGCTTCTGCTGCTAGGTGTCCTCTCTCGAGCGATCAGAGATGGCGCCGCTGAAGCGCTTCTTTCGGAGGACGTCGACAGTAATCTCAGCTGCAGCTGGGCAATATGCGAATATGATTCTCTACTCATTTGACTGCAGACACCAAAACTGCTGCTCGAACATCATTGTTGCGGAAGTTCCTTATTAAATGATACCACGATCAGTACCTCACTATGTACAGTATGAAACCAATAGAGAGGACTACACTTATAAATATGGTCACTTATTTCCACACCACACCACAGGAACGACGATAAGTAGGAAAGGAGCCGCAGAAGCACCAGGTTTTGAGACACGCGTTGGTGGGTAGTACTAGAGACACATTTAAAGACACCTCACGGCACCACTATCCGTCACCGAACCGTCCAGAAATGATCCGTTCGCAAGGGACTGCAGCAACAGCAGCTTGGTTCCCGAATTCATTAGCTGAGCACCGTCGTCGTTGTCTTCACCACTACCATGGAAGCGCATCGCTCCGTCGGGGGAGAAATCAATTGAATTTTTCTGGCACGCTCTCCCCCCTTCGGCCCTTGCACGTTTGTTTGTGACCTGTTTCACCGTCCGCTTATCGCGTGCATTACGCTAACTCACTACACTTACTAAAACACATACCCACTAACCTCCATATCGTGACGGTATCAAAAACAGCTAAGCTGTTAGTTAAAGTTAGGGACCGCGAAAAAGGCCCACAATTATGTAAAAACCCTGTAGTGCTGCGAAACGACAATATTCGCTAACTAGAGGAGCAAAAATTATTCTTCGTTGGGGACAGGTGATGCACACAAAACAACCGTCGAAGAGGGGGAATGTACTGTTCTTGTGCAGGGCACTGAATTACAATTCAAACCCTCTCTGTTGTCTTTGGCCCTTGCGATGAATATTGTCTTTCCCTTCTTTGGATCGGTCGTGTGACTTTTCAACGCACATACACACGCTCTCCCCTTCTCACTCACACATAACACAACTCATTATCTCACACGCACACAAGCAAGAGGGCGCGCAAGATGTTTTTGACAGCTAGCGAGCGACGAAACGTCAATGATCGATTTCACTGTTGTTTCCCCCATTGGACCAGCATGAATTTTAATTTTCATGCATACCCGTGAAAGCAGGGTTTGAAATGAAACTAAATAGACATACATTTATAAATTTTTTACTCCAATTTAATCACTATCACTTGACCCTGACCCATAATTGCACAGCAATAGTTGCGGCCGTGTTTCCATTTCAGATTTGTCTGATTTCGTATCTTGCGATTGTGTACTGCTGCAACTAGATTCGACTATCTTTGGCCTTTTTTCCTGCATCAATTTTTCAGTGTGTTCCCTCGACCATTTGCTACTTGATGCTGATCGTTTAATAATGCCTAGTACTTTCGATTCTAGTTTTGTGCTCGGATGCTTCCTTATCTCCCTTTGGCTGGAAGAAGTCGAGGGCAGTACTGGACGATTCAGGATCGCGTTGCGTCGCTCTTTGTCCTTTTCATGGACAGTTTTCGATGAGTGTAACCGCATCAGCTGTGCCATTCGACGATCGTTATCACTTTCCGGCAGCAAGGCTACGGCAAGGCTGGACTTGACCAACAAGGCATTATCCTTCTCCTCTTGAAGCTTCAACTCTTTCTTGCGGGTCTACAATAAAACAAAAGTTCAATAGTTAAATGGAAACGCACAGAAAGCTTCGGTACCATACACTTACCCGAAATTGTGCTCTAAGTCGGCTATTTGCCTCGAAATCATCCCGCCAAAGGGAATCGTTGCGTTGAAACAATCGCCCCAGGACGGGCTTTGCCTCTTCCGCCGCCTTTGTATCTCTGGCACTGTGTTCAAGCTTGTACATCGCATCGTCAAATAACTTCCGTTGCACCTCTTTAGTTTCTGGGACAATCTGCTCGTTTTGCGTCGGATCCCACCGGTTCTCCTGACGTCGCGCCCCAGACACAATTTCATAGTCGAGATTCTGTGGATCCGTTTTGATCTCGAAATGGTTATCACACAGATGGCATTTCATCCGGAACTGGTAGACGGGTGTGGAATAGTACATGCCCACTTTCTTCTTTTCCGCATTGTACCGTACGCCCATGCCGATGTGATTCTTGCAGCCGTCGCACCAAATGTTGTATGGCATCTCGAACCGAATGATCAGGATGCCGAGATGAATTTTGCGGGCTCGTTCCCGCAGTGCGTGCGTACCTTGCCATTTGTTCAGTCCACCGGCCTTGGGATCGTAGTCTGGTGGATAGTACAGGTTTTGTCCTTTGCGTTCTCCCATTGCGCTGGAAAAGTTTAAGAGCTTAGGTGATCAATCGTTGGCTGTTTCTTTACTTCGTGGTGCACAACACGTTTTATCGTCGCTGTCTTTAACGTTTTATAGCTTTAGTGATGGCAATTTCCTTAGCGCACGGTTTCTGCAGCTTTTGGTCAATTAAATGTATTTCAACTGCAAAATTTGCTTTCAACCTTTCTTTCTGTTCCCAATGCTATACGAAATATTTGTTATGATTCTGCACACTTTTGTAAACAGTACGAATGCTGTCATGTGCTTCGTTAAATTCGCCTCCTACAATCATTCAATGTCAGTCCTTCGTTAAAGTTAAATTCTACCAACAGATTGTTCTTCAAGCAACACATGAAAAGTATTTTCCCAAAATATAGTTATATTCAGAACGTACACTTCGCACAGTCGTGCAAAAGAACAAATTAGAAATTAATTGTACTACAAAACTATCAAAGTACTTTCATTTTAACAAAAATGTTAATACCCACCCCACATTTGCTCATTGAGAATGCGCCGGCGTACAGCATCTGCCTCGTGTTGTGACAGTTAAGCATTGCCTCTCCTCTTCGGCAAAGCAACCAAAGCAGCTGGATTTTCTTGACTGGGATTTTTCGATTTCGTCGGTGGAATTTCCAATTTAGACGAGCATTCCACGTGGATATCGCTCTCCTTTTTGCGTCACTCAGATAACAGTGCATTTGCAACATGATTATCTACACCAACATCGGCAACCCGTTCGGGTTAAAGCTGCTGATTTGTGCAAATTTGGCAAAAACCAACGTGGAGGTTAAGCATGTTACGCTGAGCGGTATGTAGCACATAGATTTATGTTATATGCATAGTTTTATTCAGTGGCCCTTGTACTTCTCCCTTAGATTCCGCTCTGGGTGATATGAAACATCTTCCCATACTGCAGCTGGACAGTGGTGTTCAGTTGTTTTCCACCGATGTGGCAGCCAAGTATCTGCTGCCGGGAGACGATGCGTCCAAAGTGGTGCAACGGGACGAGTGGCTCGAATGGTCCTCGAAACGTTTGGCTCCGGCTCTGACGCACAACATGGCCGTTGGTTCGCGGGCCGATCCGAACACGAAACCAATCCTGAACACGCTGGTGAAAATGTTGGACGATTGTCTCAGCAGGAGCACGTTCCTGACGGGCGATAAAATCAGCAGTGCCGATGTAGCCGTTTGGAGTTTGCTGGCCCCCGACGGTACACTGAAGGGTGCGGTCAATATTGACAACGTGCTGCGCTGGTACCGTCAAATTACGGCCCTGCCTGAGGTGCAGTCGGCACTGACCGTGCTTCCGCTGAAGGATCTCAGCTTTGCTTCGCTTCAGCACAGCAATCGGTTCGGTGGATTGCATCATATTGTTCTTAATCCGGAAATTGCCGACTTTGAGGGAGAACTGCTAGCGGACACGTCCGCCAACATAGCCGAAACGGTGCAGCGAGAAGAGATAGAGGCGGCTCGGGCAGCATTCGGAGAGAAGGATGATCGTGCCGTACGCGATGAGCCCAGAATCGTACTGCCCAAGCCAGGACAAAAGAACAATCTGATCACGTCCGCGCTGCCGTACGTGAACAATGTACCGCATCTGGGAAACATCGTTGGTTGCGTGCTGTCTGCCGATATATTTGCTCGTTACTCACGACTCTGCGGGTACAACACGCTCTACATCGGCGGTACAGATGAGTACGGCACCGCAACGGAAACGAAGGCGTTGGCAGAAAACCTGACCCCGCGGCAGATCTGTGACAAGTACTTCGATATCCACAATTCCATTTACCGGTGGTTCGGAATTGGATTCGACTACTTTGGCCGCACGACCACCGGTGAACAGACGCGAATTGTGCAGGACATATTTAAGGAATTGTACGCAAGCGGCTACATCGAAACGCGTTCGGTGGAGCAGCTGCTCTGCCAAAAGTGTGATCGATATTTGGCGGATCGGTTCGTGGAGGGAACCTGTCCACATCCGGGCTGCGGGTTTGAGGATGCTCGCGGCGACCAGTGCGATGGTTGTGGCAAGCTGGTTAACGCGGTGGAGCTGCTTCGACCACGCTGCAAGATGTGCAACACGTCGCCGGTTATACGTGAGTCGAGTCAATTTTTCCTCGATCTGCCCAAAATTGAACCATCATTGCGCGAATGGGTCGACCGTTCTGAGGGCGGATGGACGCATAACGCGCGAGTCATAACCCGAGCGTGGCTGAAGGAAGGGCTCAAATCGCGCTGTATCACGCGTGATCTCAAATGGGGCATACCGGTCCCTCTCGAAGGTTACGAAAACAAGGTGTTCTACGTGTGGTTTGATGCACCAATCGGATACATTTCCATCACGAGCCGATACTGCAAAGAATGGAAACAGTGGTGGCAACCGGACACTTCCAACACGGGTGTGAAGGTCGATCTGTACCAGTTTATGGCGAAGGACAATGTGCCGTTCCACTCGGTGATGTTCCCGGCTTCCCTGTTGGCAGCCGACAAGGGCTACACGCTCGTATCGCATATCATGGCCACGGAGTACCTGAATTACGAGGATGGTAAATTCAGCAAGAGCCGAGGCGTTGGCGTATTCGGCAACGATGCGCAAGACACGGGAATTCCTGCCGACGTTTGGCGCTTCTATCTCGGTGCCGCCCGGCCCGAGGGCCAGGATTCGTCCTTTAGCTGGAGTGATCTGCAAGCACGCAACAATAGCGAGCTGTTGAAGAATTTGGGCAACTTTTTCAATCGTGCGCTAGTGTTTTGCGAAAAGTTCTTCGACTCTTCCATCCCACCTATGACGCTGCTCGAGGAGGACTACACGCTGCTCGCATTGATTAACCGCGAGTTAAAGGGATACGTGAATCAGATGGAGCGGGCTCGTATGCGCGACGGCATCAGGCATTTATTGCAAATATCACGCTACGGCAACCAGCTCATGCAGTCGGAGGAGCCGTGGGTCAAAGTGAAGGGCACGGACGACCAGAAAGCTCGTGCTGGCACGGTGATTGGATTGTGCTGCAACTTTGCTTGTGAGTAGAGAGGCTTTACGATAAAGATGACTCTTTTGTTAACGTCCAATTTTGCAACAGGTTTGCTTGCGACGCTCATATTCCCGTTCATGCCGACGACGGCGAGAAACATGTACAGTCAACTGAACGTTCGTGGCGGATTCATCAACTCGGAGTACGTATATAACGTTGTTCTAGCAATACTTAAATTAACGCCCTTCTTCTCTCACTCTCTCTCTCTCTCTCTCTCTCTCTCTCTCTCTCTC
>KB669681.1:209112-221612 GCA_000349105.1 Anopheles epiroticus
TCTCTCTCTCTCTCTCTCTCCCTCCCTCTCTCTGTTGATAATAAAGGAAACCGTTGATCCGAACTCTTCTCCCCACCGGCCACCGTATCGGCAAACCAGCTGTACTCTTCACGAAAATCGAAGACGCTCGTATCGAGGAACTGAAGCAAAAGTACGGCGGAGTACAGCAGGAGAAAGGTAAAAGCCCTGTAATGCCCCAGGGCTTTAACTCACTCAAGGATGCCCAAAAGGCGGTCGACGAACAGGCGGCCAAAGTGCGCAAAATCAAATCCAGCGGTGCCGATAGAACTGTTTGGCAACCAGAGGTAAACATTCTGCTGGAACTCAAGAAACAGCTTCAATCGCTAAGCCAACCGCGCACCTCCGAATGTGCACCGACAGCCCCCGGGGAAAAGGCTTCCAAAGTGCCGAAAAATGCTCCGAAACAACAGGGACCTCCAACGGTCCCTCCTGCTTCCGCTGCCAATGTGAATACGTCGGCTGATCCAGCAGACGTAAAAGCACTGGAAGAGGAGATTGCCCAGCAAGGAAATAAGGTGCGCAAGTTGAAGGAATCTAATTCGGATAAATCCGTCTGGCAGCCAGAGTTATCGTTGCTACTCTCACTCAAGCAAAAATTGGCCAGTCTTACCGGTATTCCTGTGGCCGCACCCACCGGCAGCGGAAAGAAGAAGGGCGGCAACAACAAAAAGTAAATCGTGGGGAGTTTAATATCAGCTTCCGTTTCCTTATGTCCAAACAGTGTGCAAAGGATTCCAGTTCTGAGCTGGTTTAAATAATGCAAAGGTAACATAACGACCGTTTGAATCAATCAATCATTAATTTTTGGCAATAAACGTTATTTAATAGCAACTTTACATTTGCAGTGAAGCGCAAATAAATATTTATTCGAAAAAAAAAATTGAAGAAAAAAAATCTCGATAAACAATTTACAGTTGCGATTTGACCTCGGCGTCCGACAGGGTCTTGAATACGGTCGGTTGGCCTATAATTAGACATACTCCAAGAATTGATACGCAGAATCATCGAAGTAACCTTTTTTGTACCCAACTGTGCCCGTTGGAACACCGCTAACTGTCAAAAGCGTTATCAATGCGTCTGTCAAAAACGTGTTGGTAAACGTGTCTCCTACGATAAAAAGGAAACATTACTGTAAAATCATAGTCCACGATGAGTGTATCGCCGCGAACCGTGTGCGTATTCCATATCTAGTTCTTTGTGCGGTACTACCCCGTCGTGTGTCCGTCCTTTCGCTGAACTGAATCAGACTGGAGGCAGAATTGTGCAATTCGCAGGGGTGTAGAAAATTGGGAGTGAAACGCGATTCGGCCCAAAACTTGTTTACATTCACAGCCACCCCCTACTACCAGTGTAAATCGCTCTGCTCTGCAAAGGCTCGCAGGTTTTATGTTGGGGTGAATGAAAGAGCTAACGTCCAACTATGTTGAGATAGCAAGCACCGACGAGGCTCGTCATCATTGCTTCCGTGTTCCCACTCCCGTCGGACCCGTTCCGTGCCGCACGACTCTCGAGAGCCGTTCACGCAGCGTACCACACAAAAACTGGTTGCCGTAAAAAAAAGAAAGAAACGGGCGCGCCTGCAACGGCGGGCCTCTGTTCTCGATCGATCGTTCCATTGTAGTGTGGCGTTCATTGTGCAACGGAACGGTCGCAGAAGACTTGAGTGCGCGCGCTTGTGAAGTCACGTTCAAGGCAGAGGTACGACAGGATGAGCGAGAGGTTTGCCACGATTGCAGAGCAGCTGGCCAAATGGCAGCAGTCCCATTTGCTTAAATTCTGGGACGAGTTGACGGAATCGCAACGGACCGCGCTGCTGGAATCGCTTTCCGATAGTGTCGACTGTGCATCGCTTGATGAAGCTTTCCGTCGGGCCATGGCAACCGCCACGTCGACGAAGGAGGATTTGAACGATTTGCTGAAACCACTCGCCAGAGAAAGGTACCTTTCCGTTGCCGAGGCAACCGAGACAGAGCTGGAGGACTTACGGCAGGTTGGATTGGAGCAAGTCCGCGAGGGGCGAGTCGGAGTAATACTGTTGGCCGGTGGGCAGGGCACACGCCTCGGCTCAACGGCCCCTAAAGGAACGTACAATGTTAATCTGCCGTCCGGCAAGTCACTGTTTCAGTTGCAAGCTGAGAGGATCAGGAAGCTGCAACAGTTGGCCGGTGGTGAAGGACGCATCCGCTGGTACATTATGACCAGCGAGCATACCCACACGGAAACGCTCGAGTACTTCAAGCAGCACCAGTACTTTGGCCTACCAGCCGATCAGGTCCGGATGTTCCGTCAGCGCAGTGTACCGTGCGTCGACTTTGAGGGTCGCATTCTACTGGACGAAAAGTGGAAAGTGGCCACCGCTCCGGACGGCAATGGAGGCATCTACCGTGCGCTCAAGGACGAAGGCATTTTGGACGAGCTGGAACGGGAGGGCGTATTGTATTTGCACGCTCACAGCGTGGACAACATTCTTATCAAAGTGGCAGATCCGGTTTTCGTCGGCTACTGCGTCCGCAAGGGGGCCGATTGTGGAGTGAAGGTGATCGAGAAGGTGCAACCGGACGAGGCGGTCGGCGTGGTGTGCGAAGTGAAGGGCAAGTACCAAGTCGTCGAGTACAGTGAGCTGTCGAGCGAAACGGCCAACCGCCGTAATCCGAGCGACGGGAAGCTAACGTTCAACGCAGGCAACATTTGTAATCACTTCTTCACCACCGAATTTCTGAGACGGATCGCCGAAACGACAATGCCACTGCACGTGGCCAAAAAGAAGATCCCGTACGTGGAAGTGGCCACCGGTGAGCGACTGAAGCCCACCGCACCAAACGGCATCAAGATGGAAAAGTTCATTTTTGACGTGTTTCCGCTGGCGGAACGGTTTGTCGCGTTGGAGGGCCGCCGGGAGGAGGAGTTCAGTGCCCTCAAGAACGCCGACACGGCTGGCATCGACTGCCCCTCCAGCGTCCGAGGCGATATTTATCGATTGCACCGGAAGTGGCTTATCAAGGCGGGCGCAGCCGAAGTGCTTGATGCCGCCGACGCATCATTTGATTGCGAAATTTCCCCGCTGCTATCGTACGCAGGCGAAGGTCTGGAGACGGCTGCCACAGGTCAAAGCTTCCGCTGTCCGGTGCATCTGACTGGTGCCGATGAGCGGGAGCAGCAATAAGGGCAGAACTAAAAATAATATTCTCCCCGATCGCACGGTGCCCGATAGAAGAACGAGTCGACCGATGATGATGCTCGGGGTTCGCTGTGGAAAACGGACTTCCCGATTGATCAATCGGCAAAGGCGCGCGCGCGCGATAACCGAAGCGCAATCGCGCGTTTCCATCAAATTATCTCCTCTTGCTCTGCGGGAGGCCATTGGACCTGTGTTGTTCGGCAAACAGAAGCACAAGAGCGCACAGTACATCAGACGAAAGATGTAGTCGTGCGCGGCGTTGCTTTGGATTTCTTTGCTTGCAAGAAATTAGCTAATACCGGTTGATCTGTTAAAATGATGAATCTTCGTTTTTCGTTCCATTTCGTCAAAAATACCCCGTCGTTGTGTATGTCGCGTGTTAGGAGGAAGGTAGTTGAATCAGTCGTCCATTCACATCGTATCTCAATTAACTCGATTATTTTATATATATATATATATTGGCACCATGTTCGTTGCCGCGTGTTTTAAATTTTATTTGCTTAACAAAGTACGCAGTACGCCACAACAACAGCGATAACACCAACAAGGGAGGGGCTTTCTTAAAGCACATATTGGTCCCAAAAACATTCCTACTGCCTGTTTCAAAAACATTGTAAAAAAAACACACATGTTTTATGGCCGCCTTTAGCTCTTCAAAAGTGCGCTTTCCGCGCGCGGATTACGAATAGTCGCACCGCCGCGGCTCGAGAGGACGTTAATCATCGCAAATAATTGTTTACCCTGTTATATGCGTGAGTCTGTGTGCGTGTGTGTGTGTGTAGCAGCTTATCTTATACAATTGTACGCCGCAATGTTTAAATCCCTATTTGTTATCTGTTTAGAGTTATCAATATTGTAGTTGCGGGTATGTTTTAACCGTATTTTCCTTAGCGCGTCGGATCGAATGAGATTTCTTTTTAAATTTTGTATGCACATTCTGCAGCGCAACGCTAAATTACTTAAGGAACGTGTTATTTCCGTGTTAGTTGTATTAGGTCAAATGTATGATTTCCTTTTAAAACAAAACATTAATAAACCATTTCTAAAGCAAACTACCAGTCCCACCGTGTTATTGTGAGATTCGAAGAAGGTTACTTCTCACCTGTTGATATGGTAGTTCCAGTGCTTCGCGATCCACACAGCTTCTTCTGGATTTCAGGTCATTGTTCAACGGTAATTTACACGCCCCGCCGTGTCGATCCAGCGTCCGGAATTAAGCGGACATTTCGAATGTTTTCATGCAAAAACACAGATCAATTGTAAGCATTCTTCTTTCAAATATTACGTTATCTTCAGTGCTACTGCTTCAAGTTCTCCAACATCACTACTTACACTTATTTTCATGTTGTTTAATTTGTACCTTACTGTCGGCCAGCAGGAAAATCTTTATCACACACCGACCACGTCAAGGGCTCGTTCTTTTTTGTGAACTTGTGTGCTTTCATTTCGCAAAAATTCTTTACTTATTGATGTAAAATTCATATCCGTTTGATCGATTGCATTTGATGAGTCACGAAAATCTTTTCGCCCACGCAATGAAGCCGATCTCATTCTAAAGAGAAATCATGGACGGAAAGATTGATCGCTTTTGGTTCCCCACAATCTCTGGGACCGGCAATACCTGCAATGCACTACACGCGATCATCCCACTTCTTCTTCCTGATTCACTATTAACTTCCTTCTTTTCATTCGCAACCGATCGTATTTACATTCTTTCCTAGCAATGTATCGTGTGTACCTCTATGCATCTCTAGGACGACTTTAATAAAGGCACTAATAATATACAAAAAAAAAGCTCTGCTTTTCAGTGTTGTTGAGAAGGTCTTATGTATTTTAATTCAAACACTTTTCTCATAACTAACCCTTCCAAGGCCCTTTTAAAGGTAAGACTGACACTAACTTTTCACAATTAATAGTGAAAATGAAACTAAATTGCATTAAGAAATTCAATTAAATAAAATGTTTTATATCTACATTTCTTCTTCCGCTGTTGTCCATTCCTTACTCTATCGGTCCTGCTGCTCCTGCTGTTGTCCCAATAGGCACAATGTGTCATACTTATATGTATTGAATTCAGAGGAAACAAACAGAGGAATATAATTTATTACAGTACTTTGTAGCATCTTAGCAGAACAAAAAAAACCCAGGGATTATAGAATTCCTCGTACAAATCTCTACTCCAGCTCTATATGGTCTACCTTATATCTATTGTACGGTGCGTACGGCGTACGGCTCAATCCATTGTCTTGAACGATAATGGAGGTCGTGTTCTTCATCAGGTCTTGTCGCTTACCGAGCAACCAATCGGTACACATTGCCCTTTGGGAAGCTGACACGTGTTGGTCTAGCCACTGGTCAACAACGCTTTTAAACCTCTGGCTCATCCGTCTCGTAACTCGGCAGTGGCTCTAAAATGGAAGAAAAAATCGAAATCGAAAAATCCATGATTATTCAATCATCCGTACACGTCCCCACATCCGCAGCGTACATGTTTCTCACCCAAGCAGCGCAATCTAACGTACCTTTCTTGAACGTGTCAGAGCTCTCGGCCAATAGAGTGTAAATTTCTTTTTCTGCACCTGGGATGTTTTGAAAGTGCGGTTCACCTTCATCTGCTCAGTATCGTCGATGTACATAAGACTGTGAGCCGTTCCATTCATACATGGCAGACGTTCCGGTGGTGCAGTCTTCTTCATCCCACTGCTGCCGAACCAGGGCGAAATGTCTAGCTGTTTGTTGGTGTCACAAATGCTGTTATTGTTATTATTTAGTTTGTTGTTTCCGACTCCACTATCTTTTACTGTCGAAAGAGAGGACAGGTGATGGGAAGAAACATTCATGTCTCCTTTTGCTGCTGTCGTAGCACCACTCTCATCATGCTGCGTCGCCTTTTTGCCTGTTCCAGAAGCATCACCGGTATCGTTTTCCTTCGATGCAGATTTTCCCTCCGTAGCAACTAATAACTGCTGCTTTGAATTGTTAACAGCTTCATCACCGTCCTTCGATGATTCAGAAGATTTTGCATTTTTATGCTCATTGGAAGTATTTTCTTTTACATCGCTGGCTTGCAGATCCTTCAGTGTTGCCGGCTTTCCATCAATATTCACAGAAACTTTCTCAATCGTGTGCTTTCTCCGCTGCTTTACATTACGCGATAGAAAAACCGGCATACGAGTAGTGGAGCCCACCAATTGTTGCGGTTTCTGGGTGGTTAAGAAAGTGAATCGCAGAAACACAGGAACACAAAAAAGCGGTCACGGAAGTAGTAGGTAAATGAAAATAGAAAAGGAAAGAACAAAGAAAACGAGACATACATTAATTGACCTTCTGTCGGGGAGGACGGACATCACCGCTATCCATTAGCGTAAAAGACGAAATCGATAACATAACAATGCGCAGCGTGTCGAAAGGAAGCGATACTATCTCTGCACTACCAAGGAAAACGTCAACGATCAAACAGGATAACAATAAAACAAGACGGACAGAATATACATCAGCAGGTAAAACGAAAGCAGAGACCGCAACAGAGAACAAAAAGCGGTGTTATAAAATGATTTAATATCTCATTAAATTAAAAAGGAACAATCCCGCTAGAAACAACAAAAAAAAAATGCACCCGCCTAACCTACGCATGCAATATTAAAGCCGACAAGATAACGAGATAAGTAAGCAAAAAAGAAACCATTTCATACCCAACACCACTATGAATCTGTTTAAAAGGAGGACAACTTTGTATTGAATGACCTGCAGCACACAAACCCTTTCAGTATGATCAGACGGGGATTAACCTATCCCATACGCGGACAGGATTAAAATGCGTCGTGAGTAGTAGTGGTTAAAGGATGAAGGATTGAACGACGATTCTATTGAAGACATATTTTTTTTTCATGTTGTACCAGGTCAAACAAAAATTACAACGAAAAAAACAATATCGTACCAAGAAAATCTTCTTCTACTGATAAAACCTTTCTTTGTCCTTATCTTCAATATTCCGTTCAGCAGTTTTCGCTGAACATAGATTCAATTACAATATCACTACATATAATAACACGCTAAAACATAGGGGGGAAACAAAAACAGCGTTTTGCTACAAGCGATTTTTGTACGTATCGGAATTTTAAAAAGTTTGCGCGTCAGAGAATATGGTTGATCAGAGTGTACAGTGTAAACTAGATATATTAAAGAAACGTTAATTCTGCAAATAAAACAATGAAATAATTAACGAAATACGCAGTTCTACATAACAGACAGTTAGCAGTTTAGCCCCCTGAAGGAGAAGAGACAATTTAAAATATAAAAGTAGAAAAACGATGTGTGGTGCAAGCAGTAATGAAAATAGACAATTGTAAAGGAAAAAGAATATATAATATCTTTGTAGATAAAACTACTGTAAAATTTAAACACTAAAATGATTGTTCTTGTGAGATTTTTTCAACATACCTATTTTTTGCAATAACGGTCAAACGTGGTCCCCCATATACCATATTGTGTCGCATTATATCTCTGAGCTCCTCTTTTCTTTTATCATTACTTCACTCTCTTTCTGTGAAAACCCTTCATTTGATTATTGATCGTGAGCAGCCCGTGGCGATCACGGTTAAATCAAGAGGGACAAAGTACAGAGCAAACACTAACGGAACATTATAGTCAACAGCAAAACTAATTATTTAGCATCGATTTAGCACAAAAAGCAACGAATTACAAAAAGGCAAAAATAAAGTGCTTCGGAACTGATGAAAGAATGACACTATAAAGATACACGTTGCAACTCAAAACTACATTGATTTCGGGTGTTTTTTTCTCTTTTAATAATACTTGCTGAAACACATTTGCAGGAAATAAACGAGAAATTTTCATATTTGCAAGATTTGTTTTCTTATTCTTCATGTTCCTGTCGGTTGAAACATTCAATCAGACAACACGATTTGTTGCTTAACACACAGTTGACGCATTCTTTAATCTTAATTTGCCATTTCCTTCTTTTCGCAAATCTACACAACACATCTGTTGTATCTGCCCATCATACAAATTACGGAAGAAATGTACGGCCTTCGTGTAAGCAGATTTTCATCCACAATGCTCCTGTTCAAAACTGAAATCGGTTGTTATAAACTCTAGAATATAACCACCATCTGCTCACAGTTCTGTATAAAACGGCATCTCGCTTCAGTTCAAATAGTTCATACACACACAATAATCTCTTTTCCATCTAATATTGCTAGTTGAGAGCGTACATACGTACATGTTTACGTAAAATACTGCTTATAAACGCGTGCGTTTAGCCCCTCGGTGTCGATGATCAATTTCTGCATTACTCGAGAAACGGTAGGGATAAAAACAACCTGCAATATTTACACATGACACAACTTTATACTACTATTCCTCTCAGTCTCCTCGGGTCAATTTTGTTTAAAATAATATCTGCTTCAAATATGTGTCCGGAGATTGTTTAATCTTCTTATTCACAAGGATTCTACTTATTCACAAGGTTTTCTGCTCAACTGTTTGATGATCGCTGATAATAGCGGTTCTACTTTTGTACATGCATATTTTACACGTTCGCTCGAGCACATACTTACGTGCTTTATTTTAACCATACACAGTTTTCATAAAATTACTCATTCGTGCTATCACTTTTCCGCGATTACCTAATTGTGCTTTTTTGCAGCAGCATTATCATTTTCACGTACTCTACAGCCCTCTCTATCTCTATGTGTGATCCTTAATTTTCGGAGGAACATAGCGTTGCTGTATGGCAAAATCAACACACTTTTCTTGACTTTTGCTTTCATAGACTTCTAATTTAGCTTACTCTTTCGTATCGATATCCCACATTTTCGCTACACCACAACCTCAAAAGTGTTACAATTATTTGACTCTCCAAGTCAAAATCACAGTCCTTAAGGACTCTCTGGATGTGAGTAGAGCCTAATGAAGAGCCATGGAAATCATCACTTTGTATCTCACCTGCATCCTGCTGTCCAATGAAAGCAGTAAAAAGAAACGGATGATTGCTACATATCGTTCATCAAGATTTGTCTTCCTTCAGCGAACTAAGGATTATTCTCATCTATTAACGTTTGAATGTAAAAGGCCCTCCTCTTGGCTTAAAAGTGCCATGTTCTCTTATTTGCATTTCTTTTGCGCATTTAAACATAAATCCAAACATAGCTGATAACACCTCTTAATTACCTTCTCAGGAGACCACCCTCCCCCCCCCCACCCTTGTCAGGACGCAAGAGAAGGTAAGGTAAGTAAGGAACTGATTTGTCTTTATTTAGTCATTTCGGCATGGTGCTTGCCGTGTTAACTAAACAGCAATGGAGAAGACTTTAAACTTTTTTAGAAACTAAATGTATATCATTTCTATAAAATAAACATCTCAACTGCAGCAGCATGATATAGCAGCACACAATTGTTTCTAATTTACAATAAATAAAATGGGAATGGTGGCGGGGCAGAACAGTCACATCGGATTCTATGTGAAGAGATTTGGTTTTACATTCTATTGATCGTACTAATCTGCTCATAGCGCCGTGCGAGCACTACTCAATTGATTCCCGAGGATCAAAGCATTGCTACAGCGTTGCGTAAAGTTTAGATTCCCTTTCTATACTGTCTATTGTCGCGGAAACGCATTGTACCTGTGGTGCGTAAGGCTGTAAATAGACAACGACCGTACTGTACTGGGTCTCTAACAAAACAGATGAGACATTTGTATCAATCCAATGACACACAATTCACCCGCGTTGTAGCAGCCCTCTAGTCTTGGTAGTTTATCTATTAACATCCCTTACTCCTACATGCATTCAAGATTAAAACTGACACACAGTACGTAGTAGCAAAGTAGCGCGAATAGTAGAAGTAGTAAAAGATGTTGAGGTTGGTCACGTTCGTCCTGTTAAGTTCGTTTCGATTGGCAACTATTAACGCGCGCGCATGGGTGTATGGTTATGTGTGTATGCTTTGTTTAATTTTTTACATTAAACGTTTTGTTTGACCTGGCACAGAAAAAAAGATTGTTAAAAAGAGAAGAAGAGGTACGATGAAAAAAAGGCTTAAATTAGTCAAACGTATTCGGAAGAGAAAACATTCGATTGTTGGTGTACGATGGAAGGTAGTGAAAGAATGGTAATTCGAAGTTGCTCTTTTAAGCTGATGGCAAATTGGTGGATCGCGCGTAACCATCAAACTATAGTATCTTGCATTGAGAAACACCATCAAAAACGAGGCAAGTTATTCATCGAATAGGAGCAGTGTCTGTGTCGATTTTCGGTAACAATAGGAACGAACATAACATACGAACCAATGAAGAAAACAAAAATCAATTACTATAATTCAGCGAAGTGCTAGAAGTAGTCACAGCAAATAATGTATCAAACGAATAGCACACAAAAATGTTTTGCGACTGCACACGGTCGATGTGCTGCACGCAAAGCAGTAACGAAAGTCATAACAAACTAAAACATGAAACCCAATCCATAAAATGAAACAACCATAATGAGAAAACACGTTCAAAAGTAAAGCGTGTATGTAGTATCTGGCATGAAAGAGTGTTATTGCAGCAATATTTACACAACAAGCGCACCTTTCGAGTTTTTTTTATTCATGTAGAGTGCGTTCCCACCAATCCGCCATCCAATTTCCAGGAAATGGCCTAACCTTCATACACTAGCAAATTAGTTTTAAAAGTGCAACAAACAAATTTTCCAGCGGTCACACACACACACACACAATCGGGATAGGAAACGGACCGAGACTTGACCAGACGAGTGGTGTTGGTCCCTCTTTCTATCCGTTTGCTCAAAATTGCTCTCGCACAGCGAGAGTTGGGATTAAGAATGATTAGCTTTTGCTACTACTACTTACCAGGTCGTCGTCGGGAGTTTCCGTTTTCACTTCGGTATTTCCTGTAACAGCGACATTATTACTGCCACTGCTCGATCCGCCCGCTACGTTATTGTGATTATTGGTTCCCCCACTACTGCTGCTACTGCTGTCCGTATTCACCGACGCACCAGTTTCTGCCACTCCACTTCCACCACCACCACTACTGCCACTAACAATACCACCACTTCCATCGGCACTACTTGCACTAGGGGCGCTTGGAACACCACCACTACCACTACCTACGCCACCGCTACCGCCACCACCTCCACCTCCACCACTATCACTTCCGGTTCCAGTGGCGGCTGGGTTTGAGAGACGATTGACGTAGGAGCCGTAAGCTTGCGTGTTGGCGAAGTTATTTGCCGTATCGTCCGACTCGGTGTCCAGCAGTTCGATCGTTACCCGGCAATCGATTTTGTACTAAAATAGGAGAAGAACGTAGAACATCAAACGTTACGATCATTTTCTTTCCTTAAGAGCTGCATCAAATATGTTGTACACTAAGTATAAAGAACTTCTCTATGAACTTACAATGTAAATTTTGAAGCAATTTTCGTCCTGCAGCGCAGCTTCCGCCTTCCGCTGGTATGCCAACTCGGTTGCGATACGGCGATTAGCCGTCCGGCAGAGTCCCCCGGCACCACCCCGTCTTTGTTCAGCTTGGAACAGTTCTACACACTCTTGCGCACCCCGCTCCGTCACGCAGTGTTGCAACTGTCGCACAGCGTTTTGTACGACCTGAAAACATAAAAAAGGTACATTACTTTTTACTTTTCCAGTTGGTCCACACTATTCATGGGTTTTTCTACTCACCCGATCGAGGGTAAATGCGATATAGGCGTGAATACCAAACATCTCCCGCAGCGTGTCTTCGTAGCTGCTTGATTCCATATTACCGTCGAGCAAATTTTTCAGCATGTCCAGGAATATATTGTAGAACTCTTCGATGCGAATTTCGCTCTTCGGCTTCAACCGCAATGCAGTGGCAGTACTGTTGTTGCGGGTGCTTTCATAGGCGCGTTCTTCTGCGGCGATTATCTGAGCACGCTCATAAATCGAACGCAAACGTTCGCACAGTATGGCGTGCAGTCGTAAGAACAGGTACCAGTTGTTGTTGGTGAAGAAAAGTGTGTATGCTTCTTCCTGTGAATGAAAAAAAAAAACATTCGTTTATCGAGATTGTCCGTGGCTAATAACTACAGACAGGCTCAACTTACGATATGTTTGCTCACGGCATGCGGTGGTAACGGAGGACTCATCGGTTGCTGCTGAGAAGATGCCCCGGCAGTCGAGCTAGAGGAAGCCTGATCCTGCACCATAGATGCATCGTTTTCTTCTTTAATTTCTATCTTTATTGTCGTAGACTTATCGGTAGAAGTGTCTTCGTTCCCGGTCGTGGTATTGTTGTTTC
>KB669681.1:226612-228462 GCA_000349105.1 Anopheles epiroticus
GTTGTGTATTGGACACTAGTGGCTTGTTGAGTTGGAACAAGCTGATTGGCTTGTTGCTGCTGCTGCGTGCTTAGATTTGTCACTGAATTGGCCGATTCAGGCGGTGTAGTCGTTTTAATGACGTTCGGCGGGATCTGATACTGTATTGTTGTGCCAGTACTGCTGGCAACATTGTGGGGTTGCGTTGTCGTTATAATGCGCTGCTGTCCCGTCGGAGGCTGAACCCGCGGTTGCCCAAATTGAATCTCTTCGGTTCTCCCGCGCTTCATCGTGGGTTCATCTTCCGTTCTTTTAGTTCCTCTCTGCTGCTCGTCTCAACGATTATGGAGACGTGGCGTGGTCTTAGCACTGTTACACTACTATATAAATAACGACGCACAAAATGCAAAATGCAGCCAACAACTTTATTCACTCACTAAGTGTACTATTAAGGATAGAAGTTGGTTGGTTTTTGTTCCTCATTTCTTGATCACAAATATTCATCGTCGCTTTTTTGCACGTCAAAACACACAACTCGCTATCTTTCACTCGAATACGCACACTTTACTGTTCTTTTCTCTTTTACACTTTTGTCAATCCTCACACTGGTAAAAAAATGCTGCAAACCTCTTCGGTGATACTTCAGATGCTTTATGATCATTTGCACAATATAAGTTTTGTAAAAAATTATATTTCACGTCCAGTAACGATGATAAAATGCTCGCGAAAGCTGCAAATAGTGAAGTAAAAAAGCTTCTTTATTAGTACACTTGCTAGTTACATGAAAATGTATATCTTTATCAAGAGAAAAACACAACATTGCAAAGTTCTGTGCATCGCAAAGACGCTATCCCATTCTCGATTGACAAACATTTATGGAATACGGAAAATAATGTTTCTTTGTTTCTTCCTCGCCCTCTCGGGAAGCTCTTACTCTCTATTGCTTCGATGTCGCTCGGTTTCTCTTTATCAACAAAGCAGAACATAATGTGTAACCCTTGGTTTTATCACATCTAACAGTAGAAAACGTTTCCCTATCACGTTAGCATCAATTCTGCGAGCGAAACAAGAGCGTAACATCTGTTTGAACGGAAATATTCGGATCGATTGAAGAACTCTCTTCTCTATCTCTCTGCCCTTCCCTCTCTGTCTCTTAGGTTTGGGTGCTTATGACCGACGTGAAAACATTTACGCCGGAGAAGTCGGCTCCCGGGACGATTACGGACCTGCGCACTGCAATCCCCAACATTTGGCAAGCAAGGTTCGACGGCAGAAACAGTTATCCCTTCCCTAGCTGACAGGTGCTCTTGGTGGTGTAGAATGAAAATTTTTAATTTGAAAATGAAATACTTTTCTATAAAGAATTATTCGCGTACAAGATAAGCATACATCCGGCAGATCCCCGCAAAATTATTCTATACATAATGATATCTCTTTTCTCATAGGTTTTCCTCTCTTTCCTTCCTCTCATTTTGTTACTCTCCAACAAATGGAGCACAAAAGCAATGAACCGGTATTTCCTTGCATTTGTGTGTGCATCACATCCTGTACCAACCAATGCATTTCCGCTGAAACGCCCGCCCGCCAGAATTTATTAGGCGTACAAAAAAAACGCTACTGCTTCTGCCGTTCGTTCATCGTCGTCCACCAAAGGAGTGAGGCCCCCACATCCCACAACCGGATTGAGGGGACGGTGACTGTGTCGCATTATCGTGTTGTGTGTGTCTCGCTGGTGGTGCATTACTATCATTCGACCCTAGAGAGAAAGAGACACTTGCATGTTAATGTGCATTTTCGCGGTATGTAATAGCGTCAGTCGGCTTGTGATGATGATGTGAATAAGTGTGTGTGTGTGTGTGTGTGTGTGTGTG
>KB669681.1:231742-348551 GCA_000349105.1 Anopheles epiroticus
TACGCCAATACACTATTTATACATATTAGACCCCATGGAGTAACATTTGGCGCTACTTTCCTTTCCCCAGTTACGACGAACAACACATGCACACAGTAAATATTACACAACCGCCTGTTCAAACCAGTCTCTTCTCATGATAGTCTCGAAAAGAGGATGCTTGGAAATGAGGAGACAATTTTGGAAGGGAAGCTTGGAAATTGGTACTACAATCAATTGAAAACAATGTTACTAACCATTCGATTAATAATCACATCACGGTTGAAATTTCTGAATGAAAGAAACCTTTAAATTATAGATAAGCAAGGTTGAAAATTTGCAATGCTTTCTGGATATCGGAACCCGGTTCGTGAATGTCGTAACAAAAAAAAAGGACAATGTAGAAAATCCCAATAAGCAGCAGCATCTTTGCGGCGATACGCAGCACCACGCACAACATTTTCGGCTTCTTCTATCATCAGCAACAATCGAGACCGAAAGAGGTTATGTGTCTGAGAGCGTTGCTTTACACAGGTGTAGATGTGTATGTACAAAGGGAATCGAAGATAATGCAAGAACGGTTCTTCTACGATGAAAATACAGTGAGAGTTTCTCCATACGAAAAGAAAGCGATTTGCGCGACCAGACTATGTCCGCAAGCGTAACCAGTTATGAAACGTTGCCGCCTTTAAAGTACTTTGAGCAACACACTAAAATAGGTAGCTCGCACCTTCGTTCAAGCAAATTATATGAAGAGTTACACCATAACAAAATATGTATAACTTATACGAGATTTACACACATCGAATAATTTCGCGCTCAACAGCATACCGGATTTTCACCGTTTTCTCGTTTGCCTCTCGCGCTCGGTTTCTCTCTCCCTCTCTCTCTCGCGCGGCACCTAAGTTTGAAGCGCGTTAGCTCACGCACATTCGTAACAATGTTGCTATGGTATGTTCGCTTGAAAAAAAGGCGCGGATTGCCGCCGATCTGTAGTAGTCTCGCACAGGAACCTAAATCATACAAATATTGTTGTTTTCCTATTCTCTCTTTTTCTTCTTCAAACCTTTCGCGCAACCAATGTAAAAGCACTAATATTTTTCTAAATGTTGGATTACTAAGATATATTTAGTGTTCAGGTAAGCCAGAGAACCAAACGCATTGCATGACGGAGTCACAACAGGCCACATATTTTACTTCCACTTTCCTTTTTTGACCCACTTAGCAAAACTAGACACAACACGATCTTGTTCATCGCTTGCTATCCAAGCTGTTGGCTCGAAGAACATCTAACGTAGCAAATGTTGCTATGGAAACACGGCACAGGAGTTTTTAAGGAAATTAATGCAGCAACATAACACTACGTTTCATAGGTAACACAACACTACTTTTCATAGGTCACTTTTTACACAAATGCACAGTTCTTCACTGTAATACCTTCGGTGCGCGTGTTCTACGCATTTTGGTTGAAGCTGCTCAACATCAAATGATATGCCAGCACACGCTAGCGAGCAAACCGAGTCAAACCATAACCTAACCTCCACACCAACTCTTCATCTCTCCACCCGTTGATACAAGCTCCATCCACAAGCACGCACATACACAAGCACCCAGAATATTCACCTCCAATTGGACGAAATAGCACAAAGCCGAGAAGGAGGCCAACACACCGTCAACAACATCCTCTCTCTGGCCACCAACCAGGCCAAGGCGGTAAACACACCAACGCGCTACGCAAGGGAAGGCGAGGAATACCCGAAGTGAGCGACTGAGAGAGAAAGAGAGGGTACTTCATGCTGTGCGCGTACGATTCACACACATTACAAAGGGTGAGGTGATTGCGTTTTCACTTCGACGAACCAACCCTGTTGGAACTACAAGGGGGTCGAAATGGGGTGGAAGAGATAAGTGTGCGTGTTGTGCGTGCACGCACTTATAAGTGTGTGTGAGACGACGACCGTTTTCGACTCAGCGCTTGCGGTCGGCTTGTTGAAATCGCTTTTTTGCTTCCTTGCTCAAATGTGGATAGAGGAGGAGGCTTGGGTCACACGCAAGTAGAAAGAGTTTCGCGAAACACGACAAAACAATAAATAACTCATTTGAATGCGTGTAGGTACTTCACAGTTTCTGTTATTACACTGTAAGAAAACCGTCAAATTCTGTTGATGGTTAGGTGCACCATCCGGGTATCACAAGGAAAACAAGTTTTCAATTATGTTAATAAGAAGTTTTCTGTACCCCATTCGCATGTTTTGATGGACGACAAAATTGAAACAGATAATTAACAGACCCTGTTCCTCAAAATTATTTTAAGTTTGGTATTTTTTTCTTCATACATTAACACACACACCACGATTTCCATAGAAAGCACACAACCCACAAGCAGCCACACATACGCAACATCATACCACCGGTCTGCGCTATTTTACCTTCCTTAACTCGACCAAATGCGACATACAAAATGATAAAGAGAATCGCAATACTAGAGGAACAGCAAACCGAGAAATAGAAAGAGGCGTTCTCGTTTAGTGCACACGGCAATCAGTGTGGTGGTGTGAAAAAGCAATCCACGCTCCCGCGCGGAATATTTTCCTCTCTCACTACTACACTCGCACGGGCGCACACGCAACGCACATACATATTCACACACTTGCGCGCTTGTCCGAATGTGCCAGGAAGGTACAGTACGCGTCACGAAAATGAGAAAACGCAGTTAGTTGCTCTGCGCGACAAGCCAAAGAATTGAGCAAAATAATACGAATGTACCGGAACCGCACCGAACCATGGTGGGAAGGGGCAAACAACCCAGGAGGCGGCGCTAGTGGTCGATAAAGTACAGGCAAGGGGAGGGAAGACTAGCTGTTGTTGGCAAAATTGAAATTTGGAGTGTGTTGTAAGAAGACTAAATGAAAACTGCATCACATTTATAGCAACACACCGAGGTAACAACGTTACGGTGTCCTTTGATCTTGCACTACAGTTTGCACGCATTCGCCTGTAGTATGTGGGAGCTGCAAGAGTCCGCCATACAATACTGGGTAACAACACACGTCTGTCTTTCCTACTTTTTCGTTATCCACAGCAGCACACCACCAACCGCACATGATATCACGATTGCGGCCAGGGGACGTGTTAATTTGGAACATTATTATTACGTTTATCATGAACGAAAGCAATCACACGCACCAAACCAAATTCGATACCTAAACGGTCCACCACACCACCTTAATCCTATTTCTACACAAACGCACACACATTGGCTGGTGACTACAAGTGCCATTAGCAGAGAAGTGCTTAGAATGCTGTTTCAAACTCAAGATTTGTGGCCCAGCGGAACTGAAATCTCACCTGAATGAAAAATACTGTACGGGTGCTTCCACCAAGAAAAAGTTTTACTTTCAATACGTGATTCTGTTCACTTTCTTTTTCGAAACGCCGTTTCAATCGCGAAAAGGATATCTTCATTAATTTTCAAACACAACTTGCGACACGGAGTGAGCACAAAATGGGACTTTTCCTCATCGCTTACGCGACGCGTCTAGATTGCACGAACAGCCGGATGAAAAGCTGCTGCTGCTGTGACTACACTCCCAACCACTCTGCCCTTTTTCTCTTTTCGCTACGACAGTGACGACGACGACGACGACGACGACGACTGCGGAAAAGATGACAACGAAGGCCAGCAGCAGCAGCAGCAGCAGCATGCAGCAGAGCGGGAGCGAGATCAGACTGTATTTGAAGGAACCACACGCGCACACACAATGTACTGCGCGCGCTAACACGCACACTACTGCAACTGCGACAACACCAAAGGTACGAACTGTCAGTAACGGCGTTACAAGGCTGACATTACAGGGGTTGTTCAATTTGCTTTGGGCGCGGGTGGTTGTTACAAAGGAAAACTAAGTTTAAACAATAAAAAATTAACCCTCGTAAAACCACAACGTGAACGACGGTGCTACTTCTAATTTCATTTCAACTTTCTACCACTCTTCTATTCCACACCGGAAACCATTTTCGCGATGTATCTGAGACGTACCGTCACTTTCCTGCGTTATAAAAATACATCAATTGACAATTTCGTTCAACACGCATATGCGATGCATATGTCATTCTTTTTCTTTCTTTCTGTTTTCGTGACTCAACAAACGCCCCCAAAAGTGTTTTTTCCATTACCTCCCACAGACTTTTCACTCGGCTGTTCAAACGCGCAGTGCCCAGAGGCACACATAGATCCAAATGAAACCTCATTCTTTGAAGGGTGAAGAATACTTAAAGTAATGTCATTTTGTACAAGTTCGGGGTTTTATTAGTAGCCATTTAGTTTGCCAAATAGAACTACACATCATAAGCCAGTCAGTCGCACAAAATAATCATGTATCTAATCACATACACGAGACCAAGGTGCGCCTACTGAGTGACACCTCATTTGCCACCGTGGCGGCGACGATTAGGACAGGCGAGACACAACAGCACTGCATTCCTGCCCAGTATTATGCCCGGAAAGCAAACATGTGGCTATTTCATGCCGATTCTGGGTTCGCTCAGTTGTACCGCAATGGATCTGATTAGTATTATCCCATCATCTGACGCCACATACAAATTTAAAACCTAGATCAATGCAGTTTCATAGCACACAGCTTCTTTCTGTTTACTAAGGGAGAGAATTCCGGACGGTTCTAATCTTGATCTGGGATGCGTTTAGCACACGCCGAGGAAGATCAGAAATAAAGAATCTAATTTACATAACAATCTGGCAACTGGTACGTTAGACAGTTATCGGGAGCGACGACATTTTGCCAAGTCCGTGTGTGTTAACACAAAAAGCTTAATACGGTGAACCCGTTCATATGCAGGCAAGACTTTTGCTACTGCTAGCCGTTTTCACTCCTTATTGTGACTTGCAGCGAAAGGTTCTGTTTTGGACCAACGCACAGACACTGACACACGTCTTCGTTATATTATCAACTTAAAGCAATAAATTATTGGAGTAACATAATAGGCTGCTAAATCAAACAGTGTTCTACGAACACTACAGAGCAACGGCGGTTGTGGATCGGCACATTATAGGGGAGGACGAAGGTGGAACGAATGAACTGCGGCATAATAATACACACCCACCCTCACAACCTCAACACACCTTTCCTTTCTACCTTTCCATCACATCCTATCCAGCTTCACTCGCGAGTCGTCTCGCTATTCACTATGACTATTATTATCTTTCTATCTATTACGCATGCAGCCGATCGGACGCACGGTCGACACTAAATAAAAGTTACTACCTTGCGCGCCGCAAAACCGGGAAAAAACAAAATGGCGCGTGAAAGTTATTTTTCTTGTTCTTTTCTTTGCTTGCATCAGATGGTAACGGCCCGTGTACGTATATGGCCGCCGTCTTCTCGGAAGAGTGTGTGTTCTTCAACCGAACAGTAGGCGCGCACGTGTGTGCGTGCTTAGAGCACTCCGTTACTCACACACTCCGTACCACACTTCCGCTCCCTTTGTCGTTTTGCACCCACCACCTCCTTTTCCTTCTTCTCACCCCTTTTACCATGAACACGAGCAAAGGTGGCACAGCCACGATGGATAAAAAACATTTCTCCTGATAACCAATGTGGCGCAAGTGAGCGATTTTCACAAATTACTCCCTGGTATACACGAATTTTCCTGAAATCATTCGTTTTCAGAAGCGCGTAGCAATTTTCCTGCAATTCGATAAGACGCTACCATTGCCAACGCGAAGAAACATTCTTTCACGAGGGACCGTGCTTTCATAAGAGGCTATGTGTGAAATTGACTACAATGTGAAAACTTACCTTAAAGCTGAATGATGATGGCAGGTATCATTTGCATGCTGTTTGTGCATCTCGGTCACTTCTCGCAGTATGCTTGACGCGCCTGCTGTACTACGAGATGTACAGCTCCGATCTGGTTCGATCTGAACCGGACCTGGACATAAAGTCGCGCATACTGTACTACTGATGCTGCTACAAGCTCCCTGCTCCCTCCTGGCTCTGGCGACTGCAGTGTGAATACGACACTCACACAGCCAGGTTTCGAAGCGTCGTGGCCGCCAAAAAGGCACAAAACTGGCCTTCAGCTAGCACCACCAAATGGCAGAGCAGATTGTAGCATCGACAGCATATATTTCTCACACGCGTAATTACGGCAAAGCTCAAGCGAAACACACCACAAGCGCCAAATACACACGTACACTCGTCTGGGTGCGCACCATCCAATGTGTTATCACGAAAAATCACGCCTCTGCTCGTTTGCAAATAGCGAACAACGAACACCTTCCAATGAATGCTTCAATTTTCACTTGAATTTCATACACCATACTCACTTTTCAACCACAATCGCTCGCTTGGCGGAGGAAGCTGCCAGCCGATGGAAAGATAATTTTGTTCTCGCCAGCGCAAACATCAAAATGCGCGAGCACAAGGTTAGGGTATCATACCGAGCCTCTGCTGTCAAAATGGCCTCATTTCTTTGACAGTTGTCACTGCTCAGTTGTCAGAGCTGATTTCATAACAGTACTTTTGTTGTGGTACAAATATTTTCCGAAACATAATGGAATAAAGTCGAAAATTATTTAATTGTAATACAACACTGTAAAATAATTTCAATGCAAAGAGCGACACGAGTGGCGCAATTACGGGGTGCTGCGATGGCTGAAAGCCGAGTACATGCGGAAGATGTGGACATTGATCCACCATCGGAAAGGGTAACGAATAATCTATTCGGACGAGACCACTCATAAGATGTTCCTCTAATTGCACGTGAACTGTTTTTTCAGTCTCTAGTCATTTTTGGACGTGATGTTAGTACGATCCCGTGCTTTCGGAACAGCTATCTGTATGGAATCAGCATCGGAATAGGGGTCGGATTTCTGGCGTTTCTAAAAACCTCTCGTCCACAACTATCCACACACATTGGGTTCGGCACATTTATGGCAACGACGCTGGGCTATTGGTTCCCGTGTCGCTACAACTGGTCGAAGCAAAAGTTCGATTCAGCACAGCTCCAACAAGCATTACAGCAACAGGCTTTGTTCGAGGGCACCGAAAAGGAACGCGAGCTGGAGATGAAGACAGAACAAGCTTAAGGTCCGTTCCGTTTCAGTAGTTGCATTTGGGTGTGTACATTTTTAACGTAAGATCGATAAAGAAACCGATAACCTAGCATTAAAGTTGTTATATACTGTGATTTCACAATGATTTTTATTCTAATCCCAATGCTCGCCGCATTGCTTGCGCTTCGTCGGATTCGTTCAACGGAGAATGACCATTCGGTTCCATTGAAACGCTTGCCGTCCCAGAGCTTATCGTACGCAGGACAGTCGAATAGTCTCCCAGCTCTGCGAGGGGCGCAATGACTTTCACGACTTTATTGTCTGAGCCTCGCTGATCTACATCTTCTATGCGCGCTCTACGTCGACTCAAATCTGCTAGTATCGGTGGCAGGTACTCGCTAGGCGTCACAATCTCGAGGAACATGTCGGGCTCCAACAGACGGCAACGTGCATTCGACAGGATGTTACCAATGCATTGGGCTGCGGCTGCCATAATGAAAGGATCGGCCGTTCCCTTGCCTATCGTGAGTGCATGCAACTTAACCGTACAGTTGGCCAACTGTCCACCTAGCTTGGGACCTCGCTGTAGAGCACCAAGGGCTCCTTTCCTGAAAAACGCCATTTGCCTTGGACGAACGAGTTTGAGCGTTTCTTGCGCTTCGGCTGAATTATCTAGAACAATGCGTTCTTCATTACTCTCACTCGCAGCGGCACAAGGATAAATGGTCATGTCGATGTGTACCGACTGTTTGCTGCCGACGACTTCCTTTTCCGCTGTCCACTCTCCTCGGGTCGCTTCGTCGAGCGTTTCTTTGTAGGCAATCTGCAGCGGACCCAGATCGGCATCGATGCGATACTCGGTCAAAAGGCGTGATTTAATAATCTCCAAATGCAGCTGTCCCATGCCACCCAGCACAGTTTGTCCGGTCACTTCATCGTACCGCACACGCAGGCTGGGATCCTCTCGTTGCATTTCACGCAGCGCATTGTCCAATACTGTCTGCTGCCCCGACGAAGGTGGTTCTATCGAACAAAAATACACTGCATCCGGTATGGTCGTTTGTAAGCCCAACTTTGATGCTAACAATAGCGAATCGTCTATATTGTTGTTTGTTGCATTACCATTGTCGTTGACGGAGAGTCTCTTTAAAGCTTTCTTCAGAGCGGCCGCATTAGCTACCACCAAGTCTCCCGTAACGGTCGATTTGGGACCAGCACAAAGCCCGATGTTACCTGCGCCGAAGGATTCAATCTCACGGTACTCATCCGCCAATGGTTCATAGATGCGGTGTATTGTTTCCGAACCTCCTGAGGCAGTGATAAATCTTGATCCTTTCTTGACTGTCCCCCGAAAGCCTCGAATCATCGTGATCGGTCCTCGCTGTTTGTCGTGCGTTACTTTAAAAACCTTCCCCACGAAATCGGTTCTGAAAAGAACGAGAAATTGGTGCCGTGTCCTTCGTTTTACACTGTAACATTCGTTCCCTACCCAAAACAGTCATAGATCTGATTTCGTTCGTTTGGCGCGGGTAGGAAATTCAGCACACAATCCATCAGCAATTGCACTCCAACATTTTTGTAAGAAGAGCCCAACAGAACGGGGACAATTTGTTGCTTCAATGTACAATTGCGTATCGCGTCCAGGACTAGATTCAGTTTTACATTTTCTAAACTGTTCGCTTCAATGATGGCTTGAGCAAGATTATCGTCCATACCGGACAACAGATCTATCAATTCGTACAATTTCTCTTGCACCTGATCGTGCAGCTCTTCGTCAGTTATGGGGATTGCCTTATATGATCGGCCTTTACTTTTACCGTCCCATACAATCTGGCTGGCCGAAAGCACGTCTATCACACCTGCGAGCAAGGAAGATACGTCGTTAATATATTTAATTCAACAGACAATCCATTTTTTGGATAACTTACCTATCAGATGTCCACCCTCTTTAATGGGCATTTGTAGTGGCACAGGTACAGTGGACAACTTTTTCCTCAAATCCTCTAGACATACATCGAAATCGGAGCTACCTTTGTCCATTTTGTTCACAAACACCAACCGTGGCAGTTGATGACGGTCGGCCTGTCCCCAAACGGTGACGGTTTGTGCTTCTACGCCGGCTGACCCGTCCAGGATGATCACGGTACCATCGACCGCACCGAGCGACTGCTCGACTTCCATTGTAAAATCGATGTGCCCTGGTGTGTCGAGCAGATTGATGCGATGCTCTTTCCAGTTAAAGCTCACTGCCGCACTGCATATCGTAATACCGCGTTCGCGCTCCTGTTGCAAAAAATCGGTCACAGTAGTACCCAGCTTCACCTCGCCCAACATGTCGGTGCGACCAGAATAGTACAGCATGCGTTCAGTCGTCGTCGTCTTCCCCGCATCGATGTGGGCCAGAATGCCGATATTCCGGATGCGCTTTTCGCTGATGGTCCCATCGGAGTTATGCACGTGTCGACAGGCAGATCGGAATGTGGCCGGTATTCGCGTGCCCAAGCGTGCTAGCGCAACTTTGCGCAACCGGTTGCACAACATTTCTTCTTTTTCTTCTGTTCTACGCGAAAGGTTGTATCCTCCTATGGATATTCAGACTCGTGTCCACATTCCCACATTCAGAGGCTTACTTTCTCTTTAGAAGGCTTCGACTAACTAGAGTCATGTGCCTGAAGATTTAGAGTTCCTTTACTGGTTCTGCTGCTATGAGTTTTGTCCGCCGATTCTGGGAATCTTTCTTGTCACAGCCG
The DNA here is from genome assembly GCA_000349105.1 of Anopheles epiroticus. Taxonomy (NCBI): domain Eukaryota; kingdom Metazoa; phylum Arthropoda; class Insecta; order Diptera; family Culicidae; genus Anopheles; species Anopheles epiroticus. The sequence goes on from KB669681.1 coordinate 241,547, forward strand.
AGCTGCGCTTGTTGTCACTTGGACTTATAGTCGTTCACCATTTCTGGGAAACGCGTTGTTAGTTACAGCTGAGCTGCTTGTGGTGACTTTGGCTGCTAGACACAAAGTGGCACAACATTTCGGGTAAAAAGTTGGCCAAAGGAATTCAAGGCGGTTCACGGGTTGGTGTTTATTTACATCAGGTGCTTTCCAGCTGCACCGCTACTGCGCTGACAGGTTGTCTGACAGTTCGCTATCGACCGAGGGTTGATGACGTTTGACATTACTTTATTTTCAATAGTTGCTTGCGTTTCATTCATTTCGCAGCAACAGTGTAGCGCAACTATGGCCGATATCAAATACGCAGACCGTCTGGGGAGATAAACGATCAAACAAAAGCGTGTAGAGCGAAACGGAAAGTTAATGTACCCGTAAAAGTGATTTAAATTCCATGTGTTCGCGAGTGTGTGTCCTCAAGTGCAATATTAATTTCCTCTGGCAAGGTGGAAATCGGCCAGAATGCTGCAATTCCTGAAGAAGACAGGTTTGTATTATTTGTGTCGCAGCAAATGCGCCAACATTCCTCCCTGAGTAAATGTGTACTAGTGTTTTTTCTACTGTTTCGAACGCTCTAATAAGAACAGTAGTTGACTGATATCTGCCTGGGGTCGGAACCGTTGGGGAAACAAGAGTGGATAAAAATCTTTCCGCAGAAGCGCGATCAAACTTTCTCTCTATCTGATTAAAAGGGCAGGGAAAGGAGTGGGTGGGAAAAGGGCAGATTGTTGCTATTTATGTTCCATCTCGATTGGATTTTCATCGTGTTTACAAGGGAGGGGGAATCAAATGACTGCCAATGATCTGGGGCGCGTATGTGGTAAATCAGGGACAGGGTGGTAACGATATTTCGCGCTTTGCAATCTAATGCCAACACTTTTCGTCCAGGTCGAAGAAAATCTATAACAGCCGGGAGCAGCATCATCAGTGAATCTTCCTCTTCGGCGATAGTAAACAACGATCCAACGGCTGCATCATCGTCACTCAGAACGTCCGATGATGTCATCGACGGTGCAAAACCACCTGAGACCGATGAGGAAGCATTAAGACTTGCCGAACGGCTCTGCTTCGAGAGAAAGGGTAAGAAAGGAAGGGTGGCTGCGATGGGCTCTGGACGGGTTTGCGTATGCGTGAGTGGTTGATAAAATGTTGATATTCTTTTTGCAGATGTTTCCGCGGTGCGAGTTTCAAAACTTTCGCGTCGCATGGTGGATATTCTAGCGGAGCAAAGCTGCATCTGCTACTTTGTTCAATTTCTGGAATCGAAGAATGCGCTTTCGCTAATTAAATTTTGGCTTGAAGTAGACAGCTTCAAGGCGGCGGCTTCTGGCGAAAGTGTACGGGGAGTGGCAAAGGGGTCTGGCGGATCTGGCCATGGGCATAGTAGATTACACCGGAGCGTGTCATCCGATGGATACGACAGCCTGTCGTACTTCAGCGTAGATTGTGATTCGCTCTCTACAAACTCCTTTTCGGAAAATGCCTTCGAAGACTCACAATCCGTCGACGATGGTCGTGAGCTTGATTCTCGAACGTCACAAAGCTGCACTCCTGTACCTCCACCTACCTCGTTGGAAGTGCTGGAGGAAGTCGACATTAAGGAAGATGGCACCACCAACGACGAAGATGGTACAACTGCGGTGCCGGACGATGGTCAATCGGTTGGGAAGGAATCGCAAAACAAACATTTGGAAGTCTGTGATATAACGATTATGCGACAGTCGCTGACCGACGATGAAAAGACACAAATCTGCGAAGCAGGCAAAGGCACAACTATTGAGACCACTGCAGAGCCAACCAAGACGCCCAACCACCACATGACAACACAAACTACTTCGTCGTCAGCTAATCGGCCATTCAATTCGCTGATAAACTCGGACGCGGTACGAATATACAGGAAGTACTTGGTCTCAAGTTCGCCACATTTTATCGAAATGCCGGCCACCATACTCTCCAATATTTCACTGGCGCTCTGCAGCAGCGGCACGTGCAATGAGATCATCTTCAACGAAGCGCAGAACTACCTGTTGGAAATGTTGGAGCAAAACTACTTGAACCCTTTTCTGGAGTGCTCCTTCTACTGCAAGTACACGCTGGAAGTGCTGACGAGCGAAAACCTCACGCTGCGAGATATTTTAGGCAGTGAAATGGCTCTGTTCTACTTTATGGAGCACTTAGAGCAGCAGGGTAAGCGCCATTATCTGGAGTTTTATGTCGCAGCAGTGAACTTTAAACGTTCCTTTGAAAACCAAGCCCAAGCACAGAAGGATGCGGTCGTGCTGTACGAGAAATACTTTTCACTGCAGGCCACGAGTTCGCTGGGTTTGAGCGATAAGATACGCTTTCTGCTGGAAGAACATATCTGTTCGTCAGATCTAGGCAGTGTGGCGGAATGCTTCGAGCTTCCAGTGCGAATCATCGAACATTTTCTCGAGCAACGGTACTTTACAGGATTCATTAAATCTCCGCTTTACTGTCGTTTCATTAGCGAACTACTTGGTAAGGTGAAAACCAACACGACGAATGATGCCGTCAGTGGTATTCTTCCTGGCGCACGTGGAGCAGAGCAACGAAGTGGAGGGCTCGCAAACAGTGGTGGTAGGCGTGGTCATCGAAAAACGCTTTCAGACATAACGAGCGATAGCAGTGTTGGAGCGGGACGACGCGGAAATACGGTGGCGTTCATTTCGTCCCAAAACACACTGCTTGCCATGTCCGACACCAACTACCATCGTAATCGAAAGCACTTGGTTGCGATGACTATGGCGGCCGCCGCTAGCAATAGTCCATCTAATGGTGTTGGCATGGGCGGTGGTACTGGGAGTGGCGATATTATGCATATTGACTCCCGCCACTTGTACAATCCAGATCTACTTTGGCGGCGCACTTCACCAACAACCGGCCTTACGTTCGGTCGGATCGATGCACTGGGAAGGTACGAGCGAGATTTCGACATTGTTGAACCACCGTCCAGTGATGATCGGTGGAACCGTAATCGGATAAAGAAAGCGGTGCGCAAACTCGTTAACCTACCAGAGGATAAGGCACAGGAGGAGCTGGCCTGGCAGGTGGCCGAAATGATAGTGAAAGACATTACTAACGTTACCATGAATAGTAAGACGTGATTGAAACCTGATTCTCTCTGAGGGTGGCGCACATTGTGCATCAAAATCCAAATGATATTGGATGTTTTTTTACTTTTTTATGTCACACCATTCTTTGTAGAAAGGAAGGGTGGTTTATCTATGCTCAGTTGGTGGGAATAGGGATTGCTAAGCAAAAGTATTAACCCTGAACATCCCCAATACATGCGCGACACGCTCGATGCTCGATGCAGATTATTATTTATTAGCAAGACCGAAAAATAATATCTTTACTCTCTTTTTTTTTTCCTCTCTCTCTCTCTCTCTCTCTCTCTCTCTATCTATGTTTATATATTTCCCTGCATTGCAACAATATGGTGCTAATAAGAGTGTTGAGCATATAATGTAACAGTCTCGATTAAAGCGTGTTTAAGACGTGTCCCACTATTGACTACTTACAGTATGACCCACGAGGGTAGAGGCAATTGTATCATAAACAATATGCTCCAATGTATTTGAACTACAGGTGGAAGCCACTTCGGAGGGAACGTATTTATTCGCAGAATATCGCACATACTCGAATAATTTCTCCTTTATTTACTTGTTTTGTAGTTGCTAGGTTAATGTTGTTTTAGCTTATGTTAAGTTTTTCTCGAACAAATGTGTTAAAGACGCGCGCAATACAAAAAAAGAAAGACTCAAGGCGATGAATTGAATTGAATTTTTATCATATCACTAAAATCAGTCAAAATGAGTATAATCGAAAAATCGGCTACGGAGAAAAGAATCGGGGATAGAGCTTGCAGGGCGAATTTTATTAGTATTAGAAGTAGAAGTGCCAACACACATTTTGGGACAGCTTCGAGTTAAAGGTGCGGGAGTAGTTGGAAAACAAGAAGGGTTTTAGATAGTGCACACGTAAATCGATTGTGGCTGCCGCTACCCTGCTTTCGAACAGTAATTCCAAGAATCTCTGAACATTCGTAAATACGTTGAATCTATTAATTTTTTGTAGTAATAACATCATCCATTTTTCAAAATTTGTGTCTCATGAGTGATCAAGGGACCGTAGCTACTGTAGCTGATGTTAGCTATATAGAACCGCATAACGCAAAACATCATCGTACAATGTCCACTGATGTTAGGCATATTCAAGAAATAAAATATATTTTCTTATAATAATAGAAAATCTGCCAACGACCAGTGTTTCTTTTCTTTCCGAAAGTATGTAGAATTCTAATCAAAGGGGTACACCAAAATTGTACATGTTTTATTCGGTACAGGGAACACATCGAGACATTAAATATGAGAAAGAAGTATGAATCGCTCTATGTATATTCTAGCAGCTCCAAGGATGGAAAACGGACGCTGCGTGGTGGACCAACTTTTCCTTACTCGCTACTTTGACACAAGCTGATACTGTGATTCTAATACTGTGACGTTAAACTGAACCTCTACACTATTATATACTGTTAAATATACTGCACATGCTGACATGGAGCATTCGAATCATGGTCGGAAGTATGTAAAATCTTAAAATTTATCATTCAAAAGGTATTGTGTACTATAAATGCGAACCCGTCAATTGGGCGGTTTACATCTATTACTTACGGACAGAGCATGCAGTCTACTATAGCCGGAGACGGGCTTAATCCTGGGCCGCCTTGCGAGCAAACTGTGTAAGGGACGAAATTTCGCTAGGGTTTGAATCGGATGGCAAATTGCTGAACTCTATCTCCTCGCTCATAATGTTTTCTGTAAAACAAAAGAAAAGAAAATTCGATTAAAAGTGGTTCAACCCTGGTGGAAATGTGCGAATATTACCGGTGGTTTCGTTGCTGGGCCACTTTTTGTGACTAGGAGCGTACAGCACAATCAACGCAAAGATGTAAATGTTCCACATGCCGTACACACCGGTAAAGAATGCAGACGTAAACTCCAGATCGATGTTTTCGTCCCATTTCCAGCGGCCTTCCGACACCTGGCCAATGATGAAGCCAATCACGGTCATTGCGGCACATAGCAGCGTCGCCAGCATCAAAAACTGAAAGCGATAGATGATGCCCTCGTAATGTAGACGCCGTGCCGACGACATGGACGGGAGCGAAGTGCGCTTAATGTTGATATTGCAAAACACTTTCCAGATCATGTAGCACAGGAAGAAGAAATACAATCCCGCTGATATACCGGCTAGTATAATGAAGCCAAGCTGAAAGAAAGAATCTTCGTTAAAGATAGGCCGAAAAATGAAACGAAAACGGCAAACTTACCGCAACGTTTGCCCCAACCTTCGATACCCAAATGGAATAGAATGGATTGCGCAATTGTACACCTCTTTCGCACATATCGAACAGGAACAGCGAAATACACCCGACGGCCACGGCGCTCAGATGCTTCCAGTACGTCTTTAGGCTTGATTTTTCTCCAGTTTCTTGAATCTGTGGGAAAGTAAGGATTTAAAGTTTATCTTTTTCGCATCACCGCTCATGGCAATCATCTTGCTTTACTTACAAGCATATGTTCGCCGGCAAACACAAGCCAGAACGAAAGCAAGGTAGCATAAAACACACCTTGACGAATGTCGCTCAACAACAGCATAAATGGCATGTCGAAGAAGAGTGTAAAATATTCGAAAGGCATGTTTAAAAAGGTCAATGCACAGCCCAGCGCCAGAAGCATCTCTTCCAGCAGTGCTGGTTTGCGTTGAAGTAGATGGACACGTTGCCAGAACCACGCCATGATCAGCACGACGAAGGGTAGGAATACCGTTTTGAGCGATACCCAAACTTTCGTGAAGCCACCGTTCTGATAGATCACGGACAGGTGTAAATCCTTGATGTGCCCAATGTCCAGGTTCATCCGGCGTTCGCTGTCGACTGGCAGGCGTACGTTAAGCAGATAGAAGTCGTGGTGCAGCGAACCCAGCTCGAACAGGGGAATGGTGTTACAGTTGTACAAATATTCATCCGTCACGTTGTTGGCCGAGCAGTCGAGGTCTCGCTCCTCCAGCGACGACGCTATATACTTCCAATCCTGATCGGCATCGCCCTTGTTCCTGTATGCCAGGCGGGCATCGATCGTCATCTTGGTGTGCGGTTTGTGCAGCACATTCGCATCAAACGCAATGTCTGTCTGCAGCACGCCAATCAAATTTTGCTGCCAGCGGGAGTAGTCCAGCTGGCGACCTTCCCGAGGTAGAGGCATCTGGAAGACGAACACAATCTGATTGGCCATCTTCATGTCGTCATTTTCAATATCAAAGTGGTCCAAGCTTTGGCAGCGGTCTTCGCCCCGCGAGTACAACCATATCGAGGTGTCGTTGTGCGATCCTGGGACATCTTTACATATGGTGGCCAGAATCGTCTGCACACTTGCCGGTACTGGTGCTGGAAGGAAGATGACATATTAGGAAAGCAATAAAAACCACCCACACACACCCACACAACCATCGGGGTATTATAACTATTGCACTCACGCACATGCCAGTGCACGTCGACGAACGACGCCGGAACGCAGACGGGCGTTTAGGCGAATCGGGTAAAATAAACAAAGAAAATCTAGTACGACCGTGATTTATCCAGCCAGATGCTGGAGCAGCTATTGATGATGTTGATTTTACAAAACCAGACACCGCATTTTAGTCTTTTAGTTTACGATATTGGCCGCTTTATATATCACTTTTGTATTGCTTTCAAATATAGTTCATATAAAATTATCGCAACACTCTTCTGAACTACCGGAAATAGAATCGATGTAAATTGCCTAAATCTTCTAAATAGTATCGATTACCATTGCCCGACGAGTCTTTGTCCACACTACTGGTAGCTGCATGGCACACATGTAGGTGGGGGAGTTTCTATCCAAACGACGCCGTTTTGGATGAGCAACACCGTATACTTACCGACGAGACCTCCCAGCAAGAAGCAAAGGAATTGCAAGAACAGCAGTGATGCCACCAAAATGCTTAGTTTTTTGCCGCTAAGGTTCTCCAGTATTGTGCCCGACATTTTGACGGGTTCTTATCGCGTTTTCACTAACTCACTGCACGCTTTTTTCGGATTCCAGGCTTCGTTTACGAGCAATCGAGAACAAAACAGGTACCTGCTGCGCTTGCCGACCAGAAACGCACGAAAAAATGAATGTGCACCGGCTTAGGAGGTGCTCTAGCACTGACGTTTAACGCACTGTATGCTCTGTGTTCTGTGTTCAGTATTGTCCACGGGAACATATGGAAAATGACAACTCTAATTTTATCGTATGGTACCATTCAAATTCTACCATTTATCACCACGATATTTAATGTTTTTCTTTTTACTTTTAACTGTGCTACAATGATAATATAACACCACTGATCGACATTTCAAGCACAACAATCTTTCAAGAGCACAGCCTAACTTCCACCACAGGCGTTATGAGCGTTACCCTCTAACTAATACCCAGCGGATACCCTGAAATGGACTGTGGTACCCAACCATGCACGCATGATTCATACGTTTCATCATTAAAATATGGTTCGAGCAGGAAAAAAGTGAGCTCTCGAGCGTTCGAGCTGGTAATCTACTATGAACAAAAATAAAACAATGCAATAGTGTAATTGATTTGATAAAAATCGAATTTATGGTCAAAATATTAGGCTATTCTGTCCAGGACACCAACACGGCATGACCGCAGGGGACCACACCGTGCTCGAAGTGGATGACGTGACAAGAGGAGGAAGTGTCAGGTTTTGGAGCAGCAGCGACTTTGCCAGCAAAAAGATCCAAAAATCCAAACTCTGAGCTGGCCCGGCTAGACAAATTACAAAGCAATCTCGAACCTCGATAGAAACTGACACGAAAGCTCGAACTTCAAACCCTGCACCATTGCCAGAAAGTGTTGCCGCTGCTGTGTGCCAAAGACCACCAGGAAACTAACTTGCGCTCGATATTCGGCGATGCTACTGCCACGATAAAACAAGAAACAGGCCGTAATATTGTTCGCTGGTAAAAGTCGTTCATTCAACAGGATACGGCAATCGAAAAGGTGAAAAAGAATACTGTGAGGTGGTACAGTGCAAGATGCACCAACCTTGAATACGATCGAATCTCCAATATCCATTTCGCGACGTGGATCGTCGCTGCTGGTTCACTGACAACGGTGCAACTGAGTGCTGTGCACGAGTAGGAGTTCCCCCGCTGGTGTAGAATGACGATGTGCAGATGCAGCACTTCGTAACATCGGGCAAAAAAAACAGTACATCAATTCACAGACGTTGTCGGATATAATTAGATTGTTGTACGGTGTTCAGGACGCGCTCAGGAACATCGAACGTAAAACGGAGAAAACGGTGTACAGATACGTGCTTCAAGTGGTGGAATAATTACCCGCAGATAAACAAAGCGATATGGCGGCGGCAGCAACCGATCGAAAGGCGCCTCCTCACATCAAGGGTATGTGCACCGTACAAAGTTGTAGTGTCTTTAGTGTAAATTTTAATGTACTCCTTTGCAGCACCGTTAATGAAATTCAAAACGTACCTCTCTGCACTGCGACCGTGGTCCCTGTCGGGCAGCTTGATCCCCACGCTGCTTGGGACAGCTCTCGCCTATCGCGTGCAAGACTATGAACGTCTCAGCATCTTCAACTTCTTGTGTACCGTTTTGACAGTGGTGACGGTACACTGCGCTGGAAATGTGGTTAATACGTATTATGACTTTGTGAAGGGAATCGATGATCGCAAGGCTGATGATCGAACATTGGTTGATCATATCCTTAGTCAGGATGAGGTACGTATCACATTGTTGTAGGCTAGCATTGTGAGCTAATCCGTTTGATCTCCACTCTCCTCTCAGGTGGTTACATTAGGCGTGTTGCTATACGGTGCCGGATGCCTTGGATTCGTGTGTCTGGTTTATCTGTCCCCGGCCAGACTGGAACATCTTGCACTGGTGTTTTTTGGCGGCCTGTCCTCAAGCTTTCTGTATACCGGCGGCTTCGGCCTAAAGTACATCGCTCTCGGTGACGTACTCGTGCTGATCATCTTTGGTCCCATTTCGGTACTGTTTTCGTACATGGCACAAACCGGGCAATACGAATGGGCCACCATTTTCTATGCCATTCCCCTCGCGCTCAATACCGAAGCAATTCTGCACAGCAACAACACGCGCGACGCGGAGTCGGACAAGCGTGTGGGCATCGTGACGTTGGCCATCCTGATAGGTCGAACTGGCTCATACATACTGTACGCCGTGCTGCTGTTTACGCCGTACGTGATCTTCGTGGTGCTCGGTATGAAATACTCTGTACTTTTCTTGTTGCCCATGGTAACGTTCAAACAGGCCTTTGCGCTGGAGCGCCAGTTCCGCAACGAGAGCACCATGCAGATGGTTCCGCGTCAAACGGCAAAACTGAACCTGTTCTTCGGCATTCTGTACGTGGTAGCCTGTTTCGGTGCTCCCCAGCTACCGTTTATAACGCGAAAGTGAACCAACGATGTCATTGATTAGGCCGTTCGTCCTGCTTCATGATGAAATTATGCTCCACATTGTCTAGGTTAGAATCATTTCTCATCCATGGTGCGGGATAAGACTGCCAAAACTGCCCTCAAATTGTGGAAGGATCTTTGTTAGTTGCTATTTATTGGTCAAGCCACTGCTTATTTTGTTAGGTCGTAGAACCACAATGTGTATGCGTATTTAGCGTACAACGTGTGCAAACGAGCGTGCAGTTGCGGTGATACAGTACCAAGTATTTACGTAGTCGAAGAACCGAGTAATTACGAAGGAGAGGAGCCCACACGCTTACTAATTTTCACCAGTCCGCAAAGCTGAAAAGTGGTTCAAACTCGACTGTACCGAGGTGGCCGGTTGACGGTAGTAGCAAGAATGAGTTTAAGTAATTTATGAATGTTAAAAGAAAGCAGTTTTATCACACAGATCGATATTGCGACACATCGTATCCCATTGACTGTACTCCCCCTACTCAAAGGATGCCCTCCCCTTTTCCCCTTTTCATCTGGTGGGATTTCTATTTAAGTTTTAGGACGATAACGCGAGAAGGCATCCCGAGGATACGGTTACTTTTATCACTGATAGTTATTTCATTATCTTTCCCTTGTCCCCGATCATGTTATGAAGCATAACCACATATCAATCATACTCGCGAATGTGAAGGTCGCCGACGCCGAAACAGTCATATTGTGCAAGCAGGATAAGCCAAGAAACCGGATGAAGCATAGAAATATTGCTATATTCTCACAATATCGATGGTAATACTCGAAACCCCATCGCACATCACGATTGGCTCGAATGTTAGAACTATCGCAGAGCCTGTGCAAGACCAAAGTCACAACCAATCTTAAGAGCGCAAATCAACAAAAGCCACAAACAAAAGCAGAGTAGCGTTTAGTAGCAAAAATAAAAAAAGGTGTAATTATTGTCGTGTAAGTAGTTGAGGATACTTTTTATGTTACTCTTGCGCCTTTCATCGTTCGCTAATGAGCTGTGGCACTATCTTCGGAGGCTTATCCGGGGTGAGCTGTGCTTACCGGTGCATCAAGTGACCCATCGGTGGTCAGACATTGTGTGAAGGGGGAAGCGAATCGCTTCACTAGAGAGGTATTTTTAAAGCCAACCATCTACATTTTTTGTCATCCCTCAAAACCAACAATAATTAAGTGAGAGACAATAATTAGCTAATGGATAGAGAGAGAAAAAAAAAATGATAAAAGAAGAAAAGAAACGTAACAAAAACATGATACATAAATTTAACATCGATCCTAACTATGCCAGGAAGTTTAGTATGATAAGCAATGTGGAGAAGCGAAGGAGGGTGAGGTGTTGTATATTGGTTGGTTGGTTGGTTGGTCGGTAAACGATGGTAAACGTATAACAGCATTAGCTTTTTTATAGCTTCCAGATACACATCATTTGGCTCTATCACCGAACAGCCACCATACCATCGCAATAGATGGTTTAATAATGAATAACACACATACCCAAGCGAGCATTCAAAGCTGGCAAAAGCCGTGTTAAGCTGTTTCCCGCCAATAGCACAGACTCCCTTGAAACCATCATTCTACAGATGATAATTATGATTAATAATGTGTAAGCACCTGTACCGCGTGTTCGATTGCCTCAGTTGCTGAAAATAGAGTTGGTTAGGTTTAGTGTGATTGCCCGTGATATGTTGATCGTATGCATTATGGTTTTCCCTACAGCAACTAGGAATCAGATTTTGACCCACAGATAATGAGTGCCATTTTTGGGCATAATGACGTAGGGCAGTGTGTTAGCAATTATGAAGGAAGGGAACCCTTTTGCGTGTGGTCGCATTCACGGGAGGCCACAGGCAATCTTGAACTGTGTGTTTAGTTGTGCGGAAGTTTGAAGAAAGTAGGATATACACTTCAGGGAATAAGGTACACTGCAGCTGGTACCATAGCGTTTGTTGGAAGTGTCCTCAGCACTGCCCACCAGAGACTCAGCGTTTATCTTTTTTCGATCATATGGTGTTAAGAAAATGCGGCATTTTGCTTACTCGTTACTGTTTTCTTCGTTCTCTCGCATCGTATGAATAGTAACAGCAGTAGAAACGGGCACGCTGTCAATGCTCGCCTTTCTTCATGATTTATCTTAGTAAAGATATGGTTTGCATCTTTCGTAACCCTCCTATAATGTCAAGATTCACCCAAAAAATATCCGAATGTGGTTACAACGCAAAAGACGATCATTTATTGTACAGTGATCAGCTTTCCGTTCATTAGACATGTGCATTTGCCAGTAGTAATTAGAAGCAATAGCTTGAAGGTAGAAGCATAGAAGGGAGAAGATCAATGAGTGTGTTGCTGCGTATTGTAATGTGCTCTTTTGCTCAGACGCGAAGGATTTGTTGCGTACCCTTTGTGGTATGGAACTACCTCGTGAAAGGGATTTAAATGTTATCATTTTGCGTAGAATGAATGCAGGGATATTCTGTGAAGGTAATTATTTATTGTTTAAACGCCTCGGTTAACCCATGGGAAGTCGAAGAGATCGGACTGAAAATAGCTGTTGAATAAACCATTAATAAATAAACCATAATCATAAACCAAGAGGCCGAGAATAAAAGAATTGCATTTGCCAATTTCCAACAGAAACGGACGAAGAGAACATATTTGATCACAAACGAGCAGCGTCGTACGTGCATCAGACGCGAACGGGTTGGTCCGAAGCGAACAGAGGTGAGTAGTTGTTTACAACAATTCTATTTTGACAGCTGTGCCGCACTAATAGCAATATTGTTGCCTTTCGTGTAAACTGCGGCCAGTTGCTTTACGCTAAAATACCGACTGAAGTAGTGGAAATACTTTGTGTCTAGCAGCCAAAGTCACCACAAGCAGCTCGGCTGTAACAAGAAACGCGTGTCCCAGAAATGGTGAACGACCATAAGTCCAAGTGACAACAAGCGCAGCTCGGCTGCGACAAGAAGGATTCCCAGAATCGACGAACAAAGCTCATAGCAGGAAGACCACACAACAGTGAACTACGCAGTTTCAACTTCATACATAGAAATTCACAAAAGCCATAGCAGCAGAACCAGAAAAAGAATTCTAAATCTTCAGGCACATGACTCTAGTTAGTCGAAGCCTATAAAGAGAAAGTAAGCCTCTGAATGTGGGAATTTGGACACAAGTCTGAATATCCATAGGAGGATACAACCTTTCTCGCAGAACAGAAGAAGAAGAAGAAGAAGTAGTGGAAATCATCAAAAGGTTGTGAGAAAGTAAGCTCTTTCATTTAGTTCTTCTTTATTATTACTATAATTCCCCGTTTCCAATACAACGGTGCGAGAGAAACATCGACGTTGAAATTCGGAAATGTGTCGTCATCGGTCACCAGCCGGTTGGTGAAAGGTATTCAGTTGAAAAGGAGACGCATTCCTCTCGTTGCGCTTGTAGTACATGCGGGTAAACGATGAATGCCTCTGATTAAGGTGAGTTAATATTAAACTACGCAAGGGAGGCCAAGTGATGAGCGGAGTCGATCGAAATGGAATTAACTACACGAAAACGTAACATCACAGCGAACGCGCACTATACCGCACACTCATCGATGTTGGCTCCATCGTAATCTGTATAATCGAGCTCGTCCAGTTGGTTGCCGAGAAGAATGTGCTGAATACACCCGGTGAAGGATGTGGCAAAGTTCCCTAGAGTACGATTGTACACGTTCTCGTCTGGAAAACCTCCTGGAAAAGGTGAAAATCATCAACAATGAAGCTTATGATTTAAAATTGTGTATGCATTTCAGATGAATACGCACCCAAATAGGTAATTCCATCGGTGAACATACGTTTCTCGAATGTCTGTGAACTTTGTAGGTTGGCACCCAGCTTACACGCAAGCAGCTCGTAACCATCCACGAGTATGTGAAGCTGGTATGATTTTGTCTCGAGCAACACATTGTGCCAATCACCATCCGCCACAAATGCCTTCCAGATTACTCCCGCCTTATTCTCGTGGGCAGGTTCGGATGATCCTTCCAACATGTTGCTCACGACGACCAGGAATCCGTCACGAATGCCGATGCCAAAATACCTTCCTGTCTCGTCGGTAGTCCACACCAGCACACCATCTTGCAGCGTGGAAATGTTAAAGGAAATCTGTAGCTCCAGTGGCTGCTTACCTACCGCGCTTACACTGTCATCGTTCCGCTTGTCCTTCATTTTGATCTTTTGCGATGGGATCAGAATATAGCTGCGATCGTTGAACCCAAGGGACGAGTACTTTGTCGTGGCAATCTCGCAATAGTGCCCGGTCCAGCCTACCCCGCAACTGCAGCGCCCGTTTTTCAAACACTGACCACTGTTGCGGCATTTTACGGTTTCGCAAGACTCCTGTATCTCGCAATAGACGCCTTTGGAGTACTCGGGACACTTGCAGCGTGGTTGCGAATGTTCGTCGAGGTAACAGAGACCTCCGCGGGCACATATATCTCCACCGCACGGTGTACCGTCGCAATCGTTAATGTTGCGTGAAGCAACGATCGAACTTTCGTTGAGCGTAATGCGGGTCCCGTTCAGGTTTACGTTCCTGATGCAACCGCGGAACGATACCGGGTAACCGGATATTGCATCGTACGGCAAGGTAGAGAGATCCGGCAAACCACCTAGATAGAGCTCTTGCGTTAGACTCACGTACTCCTCACGTACCGAGCCAATAATTGATGTGCTTTTACCCTCAACCCACAGTGTCAATCGTTTGCCAAACTTGGCCACACGGATAAAATGCCACTCGCCGGTAGCCAACACGTGATTACTCCGTACGACAGCCGTTTGCGTGCGAGTAGAAGACACGCGATATTCTACCACGCCGCCCTGCAAGCTAATGCTTATGAATCCTTGCTCTTGTGCGTTGGAATCGAACGTGCGTACGAAGAGTATGAGTCCTTTCTCCGACAAGGGACGCACCTGCAGCTCGATGGTCATCTGTCTGATGCGTAACTGGCGGTAACTTTCGGAGCGTGGTATCACCGCATGTCCAGTGTACGATTCGGTATCGTTCGACTCCGGGAGTACCTTAAGCACGTCGTTAATCTTGTCCAACTCGCGGATTGACTTGAGCAGTATCGAATGATTGTGGGGAATGATGTGAGAATGTTGCACGATCTTTTCATAACGCACCTCGTTATCCCGGTATGCAGCAGTCCAGTCGCCAGGGTCACTAATAGGCCATCCAAGTGCAAGGTACGACCGACGCCCCGAGAAAGAAACATCACTCAGGTGCTTCAGGTTCGACTCACAGCGCTTGCCCACCTTTCCAAAGGGACAATCGCACTCGTAACCTGACACGAGCGGGAAACAGACCGAATCCGATGCACACTTGCTTACAGTTTCATCGCACGGATTCAGCTTCTGCGAGCACAAGATCCCGTTCCAGTCTTCCTGGCAGATGCAGGTGAACGTAGAACCATGTTGCAGACAAGCGCCATTGTTTTGACACGCATGCCGATGACACTCTTTCGTTCCGCACTGTCCAACGCTTCGACCACGCATACCGCCGATGTGCTGTAGCGGTATATGCACGGGACCAGCCACCAGTCTTATGTCGAATAGACAGCCCTGGAAGCCAGAGTGAAGGGGCAGATCGTGTGGTAGGCTGGAAAAGTTGACACCTTCGTGGCCACCGATGTACAGCAGGGGAGCAACGTTGAGCTTTCTGCTGCTTCCTGGCGAGTTACCGGAAATGTTCACCTTCCCGTCGATGGATAGCCACGCGGTGCGACCATTTCGGCCGGTGTGTATCGTAGTTGGACGCGTTGGTTGTACCTGTATCGGTTGCTGTGTAAATATCCTTCTCGGGCCGCTTCCCAGATTCCACGTGACAAGAATGAAACCTGAAAGATGAGATAAAAAATTACCGTTCGTTAGAACGCTGTTAAGCTAGAATTGCCAACCGTACACTCTAGTACCTTGTATGAAGCTAACCGAGAAGTGATCGCTCTGATCGTTATGATCATAAGGCTGACCGATAAAGGCTAACAGCGAAATCTGAGCCGTCGTGGTTGGAATAATTTTAAAACTAAACTCAAACCTATCTTCCATCGGGAATGCGATCGGATATGCGACGAACGAAGAAATGCCTTTGATGCTGCCAAAAAACGATGGCTGCAAGATGTCCAGATCATGTTCGCAAAAATGACCATGCTTTCCGTACGGGCACAAGCAAAGGTATCCACTCTCCGGAAATGTGACGCATGTGCCACCGAACCGGCACGGGTTATTATCGCACACGGATCGTTCGCAAGTTTTCCCCATGTAACCGAACGTGCACTTGCACGTCCATGAACTGCCATCGCCGGCGCCTTGCTGCGGAGTGTTGGGAGCGTATCGGCCCGTTAAACCGTATCCATCGGCCTCCACACACACCGCTCCGTTGCGACAAGGACTGGACAGGCAGGCCAGAGAAGTACATTCATAAATCTTGTACGCATCTTCGGCGTTGCTGTGAACATAAATGGAAAGCAATTCGTTATGAACTGTTGTGAACGTAATTTTAAGGCCACTTATATGCTTACTCAAAGATGGCCACCGGAGCTCCGTTAATCTCAAGCTCGTAAACACAGCCCGTAAACCCGTGGTAACGTGAAATGTTGTGACTCAAGGTGTACATAGTTTTGATGGGACGACCGCCCAAATGCAACCAGCTCTGTTTGATCGAAGCTAGTGGACCTTCCTGTACCGTTAGTTGCTTGGCGATGTACACATTCCCTAGCCAGGTCGGTTGTTCGCCGCTCATTGCCAACGTTTCGTTCACATGCAGCGACGCATTGCAATGACTGTAGCGTTCGTTGAAGTTTAACCTAGAACAGAGCACATGATTTCATGAGTTGCCGCTCCAATCGTGCGGATGCATGGATACGTACTGTACTTTAACGTTGAGTTCATATCCATTATTGACCGTTCCTTCGATTTCGCTAAGCAGCATCGTTTGTAACCCACAGGAGAACTGAAACTGAAGCAAGCCTTTGTGCAGGAACAGTGCCACGTAATGGTTACCTTCGTCTCCTTCGGCCGTTGCCAGCAGGATTAAGCCTTCGCGCGACGTTAGCTTAGCTTTAAATCGTACCGACATGACAGCCAATTGTTTCAGGCTGCTCAACACACTGGTCGAATCAATAGAATCGTTACGCCGGTAAATAATGTGACGAAGGAACGATTCCTTGGAGAAGGCAGCATTCTGTATGCTGACGGGCATGTCACAAAACGGTCCAGCGTAACGGAAGTCGCAATGGCATCGAATTCCGTTCGTTGTCAACGCACAAGTTCCCCCATTAGCACAAATGGTATCATCACACTCTTGGATCATTTCCGGCGGGCGTGTCGTTGCCGGTAGAATGGATCCTGTGGCCGGTGTACTTTCGCCCGATGGAGTGGAAGGAACGAATGTGCCGGATGTGCTTACCCCACTTGTAGGAATAATAGCTGTGCCGGTTAGCTGATCTTCACCTTGCATTGGTGGAATCGATCGATTTGTTGGGGATTCCGTGAAGAACGAGGTCAGCTCAGGAGACAGTGTAGACACTTGAGGAAGATCTGACGTTGTAAATATCGTATCTGTAAAAGGCGTTGTTGCCTGGTCGGTAGGTGTAGAACCGTCATCAACGGTTGGAAGCTTAGACGATGATTTAGTTGTAGTAGTAGTGTAGTCCACACTACCAGATACGTCTGCAGTGCTCTCTTGATCATTAGGTAAAGGAGAAGGATTTTCCTCTGCAGTAACCGTGGTAACAAAGTTCTCGGGAACGGTCAAAGTAATCGGTTTCTTCGTATTGTCTGCATCTCCAAAGAAAGTTGTTGGGACTTGTTCTTGGTCTGGTGCCACCGCAGTGCTTCCGGTAATTGTTTCACTCGCGAAAGAAGTAGCATATTGATCACCTCCAAAAGAAACCGTATATTGCGTAGATAGCTGAACAGTTGTGGCGGTATGGAAATCCTTATTAGAAACAGCCGGCAAACCGTTGTACGTAACATCTGTAGTGTCGGTAAAGTCTCCAGAGTGGGTGTTTGAAATGGTTGATGAAAATTGTGGATATCTTGTCGAGCCTTCCTGTGACACTTGGTCCGTTATTTTCCAGATGTTGTCCGTAGAAAATGGAAAAGACTCAAGGGTGGACGGGAACATTGATAGTCCGGTCGTTTCCTCCGGTCGGAAAGTACTGCTGAATGGTGCCGTATAGTTACAGTCCATCTCGATTTGGCCGTCTAGTTCATACAGCAGACACTCACAATTTTCCCCGGTAAAGTTTGGTGCGCACGTACAGAAATACTCATCTACGCCGTCGATACACGTGGCACCATTGATACAGCGTGGCTCTGGGCCTCCTAGCTGACATTCGTCGTACTGCAGCTCGCAGCGTTCCCCGTGATAGTCGGGCACACAATAGCACGTAGGAGCATCTTCCTCCATCAAACACAATGCTTGGTTAGCGCATGGTGAGGTAGCGCAAAGCATGATTTCCTCTTCACAGTTAGTACCGCTGAATCCCATAGCACAGGCGCACACGTACGAGGCAAACTTATCAATGCAAATCGCACCATTCAGACAGGGAGATGAAGCACATTCGTTAATCTCGGCATCGCATAGCCGCCCCTCGTAGCCCTCGGTACAGTGGCAGGAAAACTCCAGCCCAGGACCCTCGATGCATGCGGCCCCGTTGTGACATCGATCGCCAGTTTCACATACCGCTATGTCGATCTCACAAAATTCGCCCTCGTATCCAAGCGCACATGTGCAGTAGAAGGCATTATCTTTATCGTGGCAGAGGCCACCGTTCTGGCAGGGATTAGACTGACATTCGTTGAAATTCTCCTCGCAGTTTAATCCTGTGACGAAACAATCATTAGTCCAGGTGAGAGGGACATTAACCAATTGTGGGTTGTTGGCAACAAGCCATCATTACCTAGGAAACCGTCGGGACAGGTGCAGTTGTACGAAGCGACTCCATCGATGCAGGTGCCCCCATTAAGGCACGGGTTAGACCAACATTCATCCCAGTTAGTCTGGCAATGTACACCGGTATATCCGTCGATGCAATAGCAAGAGTATGTGCTGCAGAATAGTGGAGAACGAAACAATGAGGATCGGTTCTGGTGGAATGCCAATAAGCAAACAGGCAGGCTGTCGATACAATGGCAAACATATCTCTAGGATACGCGACAGAAGTCGCCTACTAGTGGAAGTGAATAAACAAACAAACGGAAAAAGGAATCCTTCCATTTCCATTCTACAACAACGCGGTTTGATATGAATGGGATCTTGCGCATGTTGTTTTGTTTTAGTTTCACGCCAAACGGTACTGTCCGTATAGTAAGCGAGGAAGTGTCAGGGGTTCTGCGGTTAGCATTGCGTTAAGATGTAAATTACACCGTTAGCTTTTACGAACTATCAATATCGATTATACAGCGAATACAGCAAGCAGCTTCACACACTGTAATGGTGTTGCGTGTGTGCAGAAGAGTGTAGGGTGTAATACGAACTTAATTCCTACTTCGAGTGTCTGATTTATTAACGGAGCACATGTGTTACATGCAATGAAAGTTATTTGCCGGGAGAAGCGAAGTCTCTTCCGTGGTACGGTAAAACCATTACTGTGAGCTTCAACTGATCGATTTTTAATGAGCAACGGGCGGAAAATATTATTGGAACCGATAACCTGCTTCGAACTTTGACTCTAATTTGGTCCTTAGCTAGGTTGCTAGAACCACAGGCGTGTAAACAGTAGGCGTATGGGGTTTTGGTATGATTATTACCTATTTAGATCGTCTATGCACACACCATACACACATGGGTTGCTGAGACAAGCAAAACCTGCTTCGGACAGGTGCACTAACGAAACGAATATTAAGCAGATGCCCAAAATCGTCCGCCACCGAAAGCACTGTGTCCTTTTTGTTGATTTTGTTGGTAGAGTTTGCATTCTGTTGGGCAACCGTTGCCTAAATCCACTTTTGTAACACACTGACTTATCCATTTGCTGCCGATGGAACACAATTGGGGATCTTTTTTGAAACTTTTTGATATTACACCCAACACTATACCACAAACGAAGCGTTCATTTTCGCACAATGTACGGCCAGCAAAGCAGTTTAACTTAATTGTCTACTTCATTTTAGATTTGGGCAACTCAAACTGTGATACTCAGTCTGAAGAAGGAACCACACTGTAAAATTAAGAGCGCCAGCACAAAAGCAACGACTGTTTTACATTCAAGAACCACGTTGTAGTACGGCCTACGAAATACTATTTACGGTCGATAAACAGCGAAGGCGTTCTTCGTTGCTTCCGAAAAAATCACCCTCTACGCTGAACGATGCGTGTACGAGTAGTGTACGGGTGGTGGTATCCACCTTTTTTTGGCCTGTCTTTTCTATGCATCCCACACAATCACCCTCACTTGTCCATGGGCAAAGGCATGTGTCCCTACAGTGTGACTAACACTGTATCCTGGACGGTCAAAACATACCGTACGTAACCCCCACCAGCTTGGTTGCCATGGGTTACGGAAATAACAACCAATTTCAGCTGATCCAACAGGAGCTATTTAGACATCCGACGGGGAAAGTTTTTCTCTTGTGCCTACAGTTTTTCTCTTGTGTCTACATCCACCTGCCTAACCTGAAATGCCCAGCACTTCAACACTATAACGGTGTAGAGCACATAATTTGAACGCCGGCGAAGCTGAATGCGAGCAGCTTTATTATGTTGAAACATGCAATTATATCCTTGTTGCATGGTGACCGCATTTTGCCGGTATGCAATAGAAATAAGGAAACTAAGGTTGAATTGCTACATTATTGTTGTACTGTCAGTTGCACAGACGAAGTGTAGTGGTTTGGATAGGGAAACAATTATTGAACTATGTGAATGGGTGAACGGGGAATTAGTTAAATACCGTTCCCAATGAGAGCCGGAGGATGACTTTTAAACTGGCGGGGAGTGTTAATGTGGAATGTTTTGCGTTTCGCGTGTTCACACATTGTTGAAATCATTAGTTTGTTTTGTTTCGCTATTATTTCAGAATGATGCTGGATAGTTGTGATTTGATGTGCGTACGACACTGTGGTAAAACAATTTTTTCGTACAAAGTCCTTCTCGAATGTCCAACGTGCGGTAAAGAGCTGGGTAAAAATCTGGACGAAACGCCCTTCACGTGAGTAATAAAGTTTATTCAACGAATCGCAGGCAGAAATATTTATATTGATATATTTAATCGGACAGCTTACCTTGCCCATTCGTCAGAGCATACCAACATCCATGTTCCATTGTATTGCGACCGACTGTGGGAGAATTTTTGAGGTACTATATGATGATGTATTGTGCGGTAGAGCAACACACTATAACGAATATATTCTGTCGTTGCAGCTCATTCCAAAATCAAAATAATCTACACATAGGATTAACATCCTCTGGTGGAACGATCGTTGAGTTTGACGTAAATGGTTTAACGCGAACACCGCCGAACGAAAGTGGTCCTTGGGATCAGTGCCTTGTCATTACTCAAGTACCTGAATCGTGGTACGATCGATGGGACGAGGTGTTGGACCAAATTTCTAATGATAGGTCGTGGTGTGTGGCGACATACAAAGAGGATTCTCATAACTGCTATGCGTTTGTTTTGAGCTTTCTGAAAGCGCTAGAGTATGGAGAATTTTCGGAGTTTTGTCATGATAAGTAGGTGCGTAAACTGTGAGTAGATGCCAGTAAATTGAAGAATGTGCTCTTTCAGATTGTCGTTCAGCGAGAAGATCGTAACTGGGAAGACACAAAGCGCTGCAAAGTACATTACCATTCATCGTAAGCTTCAAAGGTGCAGCTACTTCATCGAAGAACAAGGAAAGCAGCAAAAAACGTTCAACTAGCTCTGAAAGGTAAACTGGCTGTGATTCGTAAGAGTATCTTTATATATAGCTGTAGGATAAAGTGTAGCTTCATTTCATTCTTAAAATAAATGTGTTTGGATGTAACAAAAGTTCAATGTGGAACAGATTACGAACGTTACTAACGGTCAATTCAAATCATCCGCCGCCATCCTCACATCGCATATTTGTACTATTGTTCAATATATTCTACTGGTATTCCTATACACTCGTTAAATAATGAAAATTATTCTATATTACGTATGTTTTTAGATAAAACGATTAGCATAATGTCATCCATAATTTCAGCTAAGCTGATGTCCCTTTGTGCGTGTACATAAGGTGCTCGAATCGGAAAATCTGCAGGTTCTAATACACGTACCGTAACGTTCATTATTTTTTCCATAAACCAGCTGGTCATTAGGGCGGGTTATTGTTTTATTCGACTTTCGGCTAGTGATGGGTCAAGTACCACGTTTTAATGTGCAGTGCTGTGGTACCACGCACATTTCACTGTGCTGTGCGTATGTGGTACCACACTAAAATGTCACGTTGCTTCGATGCAACACACATTCTGTGTGTTACGCACAGTTATTGTGCTACCGCACAGTTTGTGTGCAACAGCACAGTTTGTGTGCAACAGCACAATTTTTGTGCAACAGCACAGTTTTTGTGGTACCACAGTTATCGTGCTACCGCACAAACAGTAGCACTGGCGCACAATAACTGTGTTGCGCTCATATTCTGTGGTAGCACATTATTCGTGGTGCGCGAGTTAACAAACGTACAAAACAAGTACGTACACGTTCAAGCGATCCTTCACTTCCGCCGTCCTAAATAAATAATTATTCATAGTCCGAGATAAAACCGTTATCGCCGTCGACCGTCGGAACATACCTACGATCCTTCGCTTACCTGATAAAACCGTTATCGCCGTCGACCCTCGGACCATACCTACGATCCTTCGCTTACCTGATAAAACCGTTATCGCCGTCGACCCTCGGACCATACCTACGATCCTTCGCTTACCTGTTCTTGTCGTCCCTTCCACATCCTTCATCCCAAACCAATATAAGTTGTAAAATTTTAGAAAATAAATTACTCTACGATTAACCGCCAACTGAAACGGTCACAGTTTTTCTGCTCTGCTGCTATTGACCAAGTCCGAACGTCGAAACCCGAAAGAAAATCTTTCGAAAAAGTTAACTCGCGCAGTTTTTGAGTGATACCACACATTTATTCGCTGTTCTTCGTGCGGCAGCACGAAAACTGTGCGCGGCACGTAAAATGTGGTAGCACTAAAAACTGTGGTACCACAAAAATTGTGCAGTAGCACGATAACTGTGGTACCACAAAAACTGTGCTGTTGCACAAAAATTGTGCTGTTGCACACAAACTGTGCTGTTGCACACAAACTGTGCTGTTGCACACAAACTGTGCTGTTGCACACAAACTGTGCGGCAGCACAAAAACTGTGCGGTAGCACAATATCTGTGCGCGACACACAAAATATGTGTTGCATCGAAGCGACGTGACATTTTAGTGTGGTACCACAATTATTATTGGCGTGTTGTGTGCACGCACACTTTACTGTGCTGTGTGTGCGTGCTACCACTGTGTCATACGACTCATCACTACTTTCGGCAGTTTTTAATCAATCGCTTGTGCTTGGCGCAGCACTTGCATATGCTGTCCAAGGAATTTTGTGTTCGTGTAGAAGCAACGCGGTACACGAAGGTAAAATACGTTGGGTGTAAATACATCTTAAGCGTCGAGCAGTACTGCTCGAACAGCTCTCGTTAGGTGTGCGTGTGTGTGTGTGCATGCGTGAGAGAAATTCAGTCGTCATAATTTTCATCGCAAGATCCAATTTTTTTCATTACCGATTTTCGCTACAATTTACCATCGTGACGAAAGGAAAAGGTGCGTGTTTCTTGGTTGAAGGTAGTTCCACTTCGCTAAGGCTGTATTACTCAACCGGAAGTGCGTCAATGTGGGGCTTGGGCTTGGTGAGATTCCAAATTGGAAATTGGTGTTTTGCATAGTGTGTCCAGGGGAGGGTGGTCCCGAGCTAAATGGATTGTTTGTCGAAGATTGCGTTGTACGTGTGCTTACGTGTCCGTGCGTCGTCCTCTGGAAATGTTACTCATCCTCGATGGACGTAGATAATTGGCGTATGTCGTCGTCGTCACAAAAGTCGGAATTTTTCCAATCAGGAAAGGAAAAAAGCATTTGTCTTTGTTAGTGCGTACATATTCATGCTGCAGCCAGCGGAAGAAGCATCAAGTCAATCTCAATAGTGTGTATGTGTGCGTGTTTGTGTGACTATATCAAGCGTATAGCTGGCTGATCAATGATCGTGGAAACGCGTTTTTGGCAGAGGATGAGGTTGGTAGGTGCCTGAAGCGGTGAAGGAGTGCAACTGGAGACAAGTGGGGGAAACACAAGGAACAAAGCATCTGCCAGCACCAGTGAAGAAATGGGTCCGTCCTTTGTAGCAGGGGTGCGGCAGTTTCTATCTCGCCTGGATAGTTGTAAAAAAAAGGTCTGCTTGGGATAAACAGCATTGAAGGAGAGCAAGCGAGAGTGCAAGACCCGTCGCTAATGGGTGCGAATAGGAAAGAGAAAAAACGAGAGAGGAGTAGAAAGAGAGAAAGAGAGAGAGGGAGTAAGAACTAGAGTATTTGCGAGAGTATGAGGGGGTAATGGGGGTTTTCATGACAGAACGGAAACATCCAGGTTCCTGCTCCTCACCTCCTAGCTCCTTCAACCCTGTACGTCACCACCACAAAGTTGGGCTCTTGTATGGCATCGCAATTAGCTTGACACGGGGTAGTATAGTAGAGTAGGTGATGATATGTGTCAGGTCGTAAAAAAGCAACAGAGTAAACCGCCGTACCACACCATGGTCATGGTGACAAAATCTGGCCGCGATGGAGAGAACAAACATGTCTCAGATTGGAGCATGAGCAATATAGACAGAGAGACAGAGAGAGAAAGAAAGAGCAGGAGAAATCTGTCACTAAGGGTGTAGGTCCGAACAGAATGGCCGTTGGACACACAAGTGTGTACTAACACCAATCAAGCAAGTAGTACACTCGGAACCATGCACAAGCCCAGCTTACTAGATTACGGTGCGATCGATACTGTAGTACACAGCCCGGACCTTTTTGAATGCACCATTGGGACAGGTGTATCTTGTCTTCCGGTAGCAATGTACAGTGCAGGGCTTCGTATTTCAAAGCTGCGATAAAGATTGATAAACGCTGTACTGCTGTACGATTCACAGCCGAACTGTTTTATGGGAGGGTACAGCTGCAACGCAAGACAAATACCTTACCTATCAGATAAATCCTTCACTGCCGGAACGTTCCAGCTGTACGAAGCTGTATAGTGAGGAACACTAGAGCCCATTTTTCGAACCCTTCACAAGTCCCTTATCAAGTGATCGCGCTTTTGCACAATCAGCAGATGAATGTGTGAGTGTGCAGCGTACACAAAAACGGACACAGGAAAGGAGATGCACAATCATGCACTTTGTAAGCACGTCATGGTGACCGTGAATGAGGTTGTGGTTGGCATTGTGAACGTACACCGAACGAGCCTCAAAGTTGGAAAAGAAAGATAAAGTAAGGGCGAAAGCAAAAGTATAGCGGGAAAACAAGCATGAATGAAGCAATGGGGATGACGGCCATGCCCGGCGGTTCTTTATTAAATTATCGATGGATAGGGAACTTGTGCTGTAAGTGCTGATGAGAAGTACGCGAGACAACAGTAACAGTTGCGGAGGAACTCGGGAGAACACATGCCTGCACATACGAATGTTGGCATGTCCATGCTGGTGCAGTGTCACGCCACAAGTACAGCCATTCGGTAGCTCGTGATCAGCGCTGTGTGTCTGTAAGCGTTAGATAGTACGCGAGCATAGTGTTGTGGTGGTTAATCGCGAACCATCTGGAGTTTTCCCATCGTCTGACCGCGCTGTCTTGAAATAGTACGTGCTTTTGGTGCTGGAATAAAAAATCAGTTGAAACCTAACCGCCCCTCCGGCCACGGCCAGCAGGTGTGTTGCTAATTTGCAAAAGGTGAAATAGCCTCCCATGAGGCCCAAAATGTTAAAGTAGCATGATACGCTTGAACGTTGGCTCTTCTCTCCATATCAACGTTGACTGTGAAATCGTCCCGCATATCAAGTGTTGCAGGCGATAATAGCTCTTAATTGTGTTGTGCGGTGTAGAGGAATATCTTCATGCTAGGGTTGCTGGTAGCCTTTTGCCCCACCATTCATCATGTGATTGGAAAACGTTGGTGATGCTGGAACTGAATGCATACATAGTCACCTGAAAAGTGTTGTGCCGCTTACTGTACAAACGACGCCCCCTTTCGACGATTTCTTTCCAGCAACCTAGTAACCAGTACAACTGGGCACATTCCATAGCATCCACCAACTCAACACGGAACGATAAGCTCACTTAAGAGGGATGAGAAAGAGTGTGTGTGTGTGTGTGTGTGTGTGTGTTGGAGAAAAATTCCCCACGGCCCTTTTTATCTTCTTCGAATCGATAAATGCGACGTGGAGTGGGCGTTATGCAGCTTCCGGCAGCTCGGTGAAGAACGTTTCGTATATTTTGATTTACTTCTAAACTAAATTGTCTTGGTTAAAAGGCAACAAAGTCGATTCACCCGTTTCTTAGCCACACAACGGATAAATTAAGATGGCAATACTGACACAGTAACATTTCCACAATGACAGGAAGTTTTTGCACCCTATAACGCTGGTTTGGATTGAATAAGCGCGCAAGCGAGCTGTAAACGTAAATATTGACTGTAAACATTGAGCTTCGTCTGCGTTTGGTTCCGCGTGTGTGTATGTGCGCGTCCGTGTATACCGGGGTGTATGTGAACTGTGACCGTTCTTTGTTTCCGACGCATTCATCGCGGCCTCTTCCACACCAGTCGGCTGAAGAAGATCATTCGTGCACTGCTCTGAACAGCGTGTGCATGCTTGGAAGGTTCATCAAGCGGCGGTATCATTACACACCGTTTATGCCAATCGAAGTGTGCTGCGAACCGCGACGGAATGATCAAGAGTTGATGCGAAAGAAGCCCGTTATACAACCGTTTATCAGCGGGCGTTATATCAGTCTTCGAACCTCGACCAAGGGTCGACAAAGCTGTATGTGCACAAAGTGTGGTGTTTTTATACAGTGATCCTCCAAATTCGATTAATACTGACTGGTGGACCTACCAGAGGAAACGGTATACGTGTTGGTAATAGGGATGATCATGGCGGTGACTGTTAGCAACAAATGGTTTTAGATGCTTCTCGCTCTTCCCTATCTTACACTTTGAATCACACAAGTTGAAATATGTACATATTTTTAAATACTATGGTAAAGCAATGTTTTGAGGAAAACTCCAGCTTCAAACTGCAGCCAATGTAAAGCATATGGTACCGGAAGGACTTACAGAAAGGAAGTAAAGGCGAGTGTATGTATACCTAACGTTGGCTGATTGAGTGAGTCACTAATTTTCGTGCGCTCATTATGAGTCATGGCCCAATCGTTACAACTCTCTGTTCCATCGGCTCGTGTGTGTGTGTGTGTGTGTGTGTGTTTGCGATGAATGATGAAACTGCGTAAAACGCACTGTTTGTTATACGTATAGGTTCAAAGTTTGGTTCTACCTTTCGTTGGATTTCTTTCGTTTTCGATAGTACGGTTGGAATTTCTTTTCTTAGCTGTGTGTACTAATTCTTTCCGTGTCCTTTGTTCGCTTCCAGTAGAATAGTGTACTGTAGGGTAAAGTTATCCTACAATTCGAAGCAAGCTCACACACCGAAAAGGCGATTGTTGCAGATATTCGAACTTAAACGGTGTGGATAAGAAAATAGACAGTACGGCTTAGGAAGGAGCTTACGAGAAGTACACCTGTGTAGACGTCAGATCATTATCGATGGCATCGAGTCCGCGAGCTGGAGGCGCAGCGCAGCGCCCGAACGGTGCGACACAGAACAAAATCTGTCAGTTTAAGCTTGTGCTGCTGGGCGAATCGGCGGTCGGAAAGTCGTCGCTGGTGTTACGTTTCGTTAAGGGCCAATTCCATGAGTACCAGGAAAGCACGATTGGTGCCGCTTTCCTCACACAAACCCTCTGCATTGATGATACGACAGTGAAGTTTGAGATTTGGGACACTGCTGGACAGGAACGGTAAGAGACGGCCCCCGGCGACGCACGAGAAAATGTTCTATTACTAAACGTAAATGTCTTTACAGGTACCACAGTTTGGCGCCCATGTACTACCGAGGTGCACAGGCGGCAATCGTGGTGTACGATATTCAAAACAGTGATAGCTTTGCGAGGGCCAAAACGTGGGTCAAGGAGCTTCAAAGACAGGTAACCTATGATGCAACGCGATAACCTACGCATCTCCCATGTCTACTATCAGCATCTGGCTCGCATCACTCATCATCTTCTGTTCTTGTATTCCTTTTAGGCATCGCCAAATATTGTGATTGCATTAGCCGGTAACAAGGCCGATCTGGCAAACAGTCGCGTCGTGGATTACGAGGAGGCCAAGCAATACGCGGACGACAATGGGCTACTATTTATGGAGACATCAGCCAAGACGGCCGTCAATGTGAATGATATATTCCTTGCAATAGGTGAGTGAAACGAGATGAAATTGACCAGAAAGGTCTTAACGTTTGTTAAGATTTGGAAAACAACCGTGAACGCGTGCGAAAAGCACGGTGGTGATTGTCGGTGGTCACAATGTGCAGGGAAGCGTAAAAATAGACAACAGACCGCGCACGCGAAGGGGTTGAACGTTTGTTCTAGCTCTAGGTCACTACTAAGGCTTCGTTTAATTTGTTTGCCACGATTGGCGTCATAGCGTTTGATCGTATTCTACCGGACGTTCGAGAGTAGTAGACAATATCGCCCAAAGATTGTTTTAATCTCATTAGTATGGTGCTCAAAGCAGAGTCACAGCTTTATTCTCACTGATTCAACGTTCTTTCTTCTCCTATCCCGTTTGTCTCTTAATAGCTAAAAAGTTACCCAAGAACGAGGGTGCTGGACCGCAGCAAAACATTAGACCAACGCAGAACGAAACCAATAGGCAGAACAGTGGCTGCTGTGCTGTGAGCAAGTGATGTTATTCAGCAGGTTGGTGTGTTTTTTTTTGTTTGTCTGTTCTCACAAAGAATCGCTTCTAATCCCGTTGCCATGGAATATTGACGCATTGCAAAGAATATAGACGTAGCTGCATACGATCCATTCTCATGCCTTGTGATTCCATAGCAACGGACATCGCGTTTCAAAGGAAAGTGAGAGCAGGTTTACCTATATTTATTCGCTGTATATTAAACGTTCTGCTTTAACTCTTGCAGCAAATGGACTGTTGAATGCGTGTGAAAACAGCTGCATGAAAAATTGTATAATGGTAATTATCGTTACGTTGAGGCAGTCGGCGATGCAGTTAATATGCCTGGCTGTTGGCGGTGGTATGATAAAGATGATGAGTAAATTGATAGGAAATAAGACCGATTCCAACCTAGTTATGGCATACCAGCAAACAACAGTAAAGCATTATATTTAAAGGAAACACATCAACACACATACACACACACACTCAAACACTCAACCAAGTAAACAAAAAAATGTAGAAACAAAAAGGGATAGAGAAAGAGAGGACATGGAATGAAGGAAAAACAACAACAAAACAAAATCATCCATATTTTTTTCGGGGGCAGAAACGAACAAAACACACACTGGAAAAAAATAAGAAACAAGTAAGACATGTTAGGCAAGGGAAAAGATTAATGTTGTTGAAGGAGAATATGGATGATAAGTGATGATTAGTGCGCAGTGCGGACCTAGGGGTAAAGGAACGCGCGCAGGTGAATTGAATTGGGCGGTAGAAAGCACCCGTCGGTGGTTTAGTTTAATTGGGATTATAGAGAGCAGATATTTTATTTGAGTCTACGCGGTGAAATGATAATATAATAGTAATATTAATATTCACAATCTATACTACTAGAACAACGGGCCGCGCGCCAAAGCAACAGCATAAGCTACCACCATCATTAAGGGTCCGTTTCACACATATACACGCAAACTCGAACTATTTCTTCGTTTTTTTTACCATAGACACAAATCAACTGCAGAAAACAGTTCCAATAATTCAATAGTACACGCAATTGAGGAAGTTAACATTTTTGGACGTAAATCCCTACCCGATTTGACGAAGCGTAACATCCCGACTTCCTCCCCCCTCCCCCTTCTCGACCTTGTTTTACGGTCTGGGGCATAGAATTGTGTTAGTCAAAATTATTGACGAAGGATTGTACCTTCTTTTTTGTGTGCTCTGCAATTGAATCATGTGACAATTAGCCATTTCGATTGTCAGATAGTTTGGATAACAGCAATCATCTCGTGCCCATGAATATTGTGAATATTGCAAATATGCTGATATACTTTTTTTTTTTAAAAGATATGCTTATAACTGTTGCATTTGTGATCTTTTTTCCTTTATACGTGGTTTCATTTGTGACTCTTGTGCTTGTGTATGTATGGCCAAGAGCGATATGTTTTTGTATTGGCGGGCTCGGACTCAATTTCTTCACAAAAAGCTCAATTTGATTTGCAAAACGAAACAACAGCCTGCTACAAACCTCTATACGAAGAAGCAAATAGAAAGCAAACACACTCAATACTACGGCGATGGATGATGCTAGAATAATAGATTTAATTAGTTTAACCTAACCTTGATCCCCCCAGGAGACCAGACAGGCAAATACTAACCTAGATACACACACACAAAACCGGACATGCGGTGCAGGATTGTGAAGAAGCAAAATGATGTGCAATTAAAAATTGGAACTTTTCGTAGCAGTGTAAAAAAGCTCTATTCTCTTTGTGTCCGCTAAGCTGCATGTATCTTGAAGGGTTTAATGGTTAAGCGAAAGAGCATGCAATGAAACGGACAAGAAAAAGAATACACCATACTAGAACAAGTGCTGTAGAAAGCAGGGATGATATGATAAAAATGGAAATCATTTTAAAATTCCTACTTTATTCTGCTACGAGAGACATACAAACACTTAGTTCCACCCGTTTGTTATGATGAGGCAACGAGAACAGTAAGGGAGAAGGGTTGGTAACGTTTATTGTGCACTTTCTTACTAACGAAACGTCCCTGTCAACGGTGGTGAGCAATTGTGTTGATGCAAAACAGCACACTGCACATTCGTTCTTGGATGGAAAAATCCACTCCCTTACACACAAATCGCGGAGAGCTAACAACGGTTTAACAATGGCCACTCAGGCAGATCGCGTACCCAACCAACGGCTTCTCCGGTGCTAATAGTATCTAGAAAGAGAAAGAGAGAGACTCATCTTTAAAGCATACCAGACAGGGACATACAGAAACCCATTTTTTCCCTTTCATTACAATACCGCTTAAAGCAAACGAACGTTTTACAAACTTAAAGAAAGCAGCACGGTGAGATGGAATCCTTTTTTGTGTGCCCAAAATACTGCATTGTAGCATCTATACCACCACGGCAAAAGGGTCACCGCACGTACTCACACACCCCGGATCGATGTTCCACGGTCATCACCTACCACAA
This sequence comes from Anopheles epiroticus, assembly GCA_000349105.1. Taxonomy (NCBI): domain Eukaryota; kingdom Metazoa; phylum Arthropoda; class Insecta; order Diptera; family Culicidae; genus Anopheles; species Anopheles epiroticus. Next base: position 272,675 of record KB669681.1, read on the forward strand.
CCCGAAAATAAAATCAAATGAGCGTGCGCGCGCGCTCTGCAGGACAAGTGCTATAAAAGTGCTGCGGGAAACTGCGCTAATGCGGGGGGGACACACATCATCCCGCCGCTGTTTCGAGAGTTCGAAGTAAATAAAGATGAAACATGATACACATTCTGTACAGTTAACAGTGTTTCGGACTTTCTTTTGCTCCTATCGTGGAGGAGAACTTGAGCAAAGGCCCTTCGTTTGATTAACAAGTGTGCACTAGCAGTTGTTTTATTCCAATCTATAGTTTAATGGAGGTCAGGGGGAGAGACATACATATATACTGGAGTAGGTGAATCGGTGGCCATACTGCGAATAGCTCATTGAATGTTTTAGGAAAAATCGTCCACAGCGAGCAGTGCGTCCCAGTCGATGTTGTTGTTGTACACCTCCTGCTGCAACCAGAGTTCGTAGTTTTGCTTAAACTCTTCACTTAGTTCGATTTCTTCTGGTTTGCGGGCGAGGCCACCATAGCACGCGTTGCCGCGGTCCGATCCTCCTAGCCCACCACCAACACCGGCACCTCCAGCCCCTCCAACTCCCCCATTAACGCATCCGAGTGCAGCTCCACCACCGTTTAATCCATCCCCACCCATACCACCGCCAAGGCCGGTCACACCGACTCCACCGCCAGCACCAATGCCACCGATACCTTCGATCGGATCGTCATAATCCAGTCCCTCTATGCCGGCCAGGATGCCATTATTAACCTGTAGATAGCGTCGATTGTTGAACCGATCCACGCCACTCTTCAGAGCACATTCGTCCGCCTGAAAGTCCCACGGACGCGCATCCAGATCGTTCCCGAACGCCCAGTCATCGTTGAGGCGGTGGCGCACTTTGGCGTAGATCGCACTGATTGTCTTCATGTTCGATTTGCGCCACTGCCGTCCCAGGTACTTGGTTTGCATCTTGAGCAGCTTCAGCACGTACAGCTGCATCAGCGCGTGGCGCACTTTGAGCGTGCGCTTCAATATCGGTGCCGACTTAAACACGACCAACATCATGATGCGCGAATGCTTCCACTTGGTCAGCTTGTTCAGTATGCGCAGCAGATTGATGCAGGAGAACACGTTGCGCCACGAGTAGGTGGCCGAATCGCCCACCAGCATCGACTCAGACGTCAACTCCGGTTGTTCGCCGATCACGCACGACGGAAAGTCGATGATCGGAATGCCGTTGTTCGCACCGACGTAGCTCATAATGTCCTGGTTGAAGAACTTGAGCACCAGCGGGATGCAGTTGGCAAACACGAGGTGCTGCGAGATAAACTCAAATTGGTAGATGTGGTTGATCTTGAAGTGCTTCAGGTAGAGCAGCAGTATGGCGGACACTGCCTTTACGGTGATCTCCTTGTGACGGCTCACGTCGATTCCCAGCTTCGACGATTGCACTACCGTCATCCTGTGGATTGGAAAGCGGTGTTAGTAGGAGTTTACTTCAAGGACACCGTCCCACTTACGGCATGTCTTCCGGAAGTACGTCGGCCATAATGTTGATGCTCTCGGTTTTTGCTTTCGAGGTCGGTGCGGCAGCCAGCAGTATCTTTAGCAGCGAAATCATGTACTGTGACAGGTTGGGCAGCAGTGCCTGGTACAGGATTTCCGTTGGTGTGAGCGGAATCTCGCCCTCGGACGTTGACAGCGGATTGCGGTTGATTTCTTCCTCGCGTCGTATCTGTACGTCGGCCAAGCTCACGTACATGTGCTGTGAAAGAACGGTTCGGTTGTAAATAACTCATCCATTCCGGCATTTTCTACATCAGTTGTTACCTTTGTCAGCGTTTTAAAGCCCTCCTGTATTGGCTGCGGCAGCCCGGCTATTGTATCGTGGTCGTCCTTCAGCGTGTAGCCGATAAACTTGCTGCGAGAATTGTTCAGAAAGACATCAATGTCCTTTCGGCGGATCTTCGGTGCCCAGGGCAGGCGGTTTGTGATTTCCGGCGGTGGTTCTTCCACCGGTTCGGCCGGGGGTGGTGAACATTCGCCCTCCTTCGATTCACCATTTTCTGCACCAGCAGCGGCTGGGGTTGCACCTTCCTCCGGATTTGCAGCCCCATTGATCGGGTCCTCGTACTGACGGAAGTAGTCGGAAAGATCTTCCTCATTTTCCGGCGCTGCCGTTTCCATCTCCAGTCCCAGCTGTTCCTGCTCGTCTAGTGAGCTTTGCTTGATCAAGCTCTATCGGTGGTGCCGCCGCACGAACATCGGAAAGCATTAAATGGGGGTTAATTTCGGATTAGATTCGGTGGACAACAGTGTGGAGAGAATCTGTGATTGCAAGTAAACACATGGGCTAAGGTGGTGGTGGTGGTGGTGCTGGTGGTGGTGAGACTGTGATAAGTGACGATGAGGATATGGTTCAAGATGCGCACATGGATTTGCAGATGATATGGAGGTGGGTCATGAGCACATATGATCGTGTGGTTTATTGTGTACGTTTATGTGGTGTAGTGGCCTACGATTGAACGCGAAAGCAAAGAAAGCTAGCTTTTCTGGAGGCAGCGGGGAAAAGGAGTCTCCAAACGATAATGTATTAAAGGTCTGATTAAGAAGGCGACTTGCAGTTTGGATACCTTATTTAGGGAACAATGACACTTGATTAGGCATCAATAAGTATGGAGAATTAGCACAATCTTTCAGTCAACATTTAATAGGACATTTTACCGAAAACGATTTCGAACAAGATTTTTTTTGCACAAGATGAATGTTTTGAACAGAAAAACAACAACAAAAAAAGATCAAAATGAGTGGCAAGATGACAAATAAATGTTGCCTAGTGAGTTTACGTGTGCTAGACATAAGTGGATAATAGTTGTGAGGTAAAAGAACTTGACTGAAGTCGGAATGAACATCACAGCTACAACTATTCAGCGGTTGACTAAATTGTACTGGACTGATTCGTAGCAAAAGGACAGACGTTCGAAAGCGTGCTAGAAAAGCTAAAAAAGACAACTGAAATACATTCTAAATTTACATGTTGAAACCAAAAGCGCGCTTAAGCTCTACTAGAGATATTCTAATAGGCTAGAAAGGTTGAAACGGTTGCATACATGTGGGAAAACATCAAGTTTAAGTAATGAAGGCGAACAAAGCGAGCGTGATTGTCTAGCACGACGATCCCTAAAAACTCCTCCTCGAATACCAACAGCCTAGTGGACGAGCGTTAACAGAGTAACTAACATTCTCTACGGGCACAACACGACTACACAACACAATAGGCAAACACCGAACGTACAAAAAACAGAAACAAAACAACACGATGACAGCGATACGATCTCGTTCGAGTTGGTTGGAAAGACGGGGTTAATCTATCGATCGATGCATAAGAACAACAAAAACGATGTTGTGTGTGATGTCTAATGTTTTGTGTTTTTGTGGTCAGCTATTGTTCTTGGTCACAGCGGTTTCTATAACAGTGATTATTTAATATACGGTATGTGGCGGCGAAGTGGTAGCATTTGCTCTCCTGAGTTCTTGGAAAGAGAAAATAGAACAACGTAAGAACAAAAGAGGAAAGAAACAAAAACATATTGGATACTGAAACGCAAAGATTGGTGTACGCAGCTGGCAGGGTGGTTGAGGGCTACAACAAGGATGTGTCGAAGCGCATAAAATGATCCCCTACCGTAACCGTTCTCCTTTGTATGCTTTTTTTGTTTTGTGCGACTGCAGAACGCACGCAATATACGGGACCGGGACTAATGTTTTGAACAAACCAATAAGGTGTGACCACAATTTGCTTATAAAGGATATGAAACTACTACACAAAGGGAAGAGAGATTTATAAAAATATCTGACACCAGCGAAATATGATCGGTTCGTTGTGATGCGTTGTTGTGAGGGCGTTCCTATACGCGTGCAACCGGATTGATCGTACTGAAGTGAGCACTAAGAGATCTTCCGAAGCTTGTATTTTGCAAAAAAAAGGGTCTAACAAATCAGTTTTCATTCATCGCGCGCTCCTGTAGAGAATACAAAATTCTGCAGCCAAACGGTTTGTTTTTTTTGTTTTAGCAAATATATAGCAAATATATAAAGAGAGAAAGTGTGTATAAAAGAGAAAAAGAGATAGTAGGGAGGAAAGATTTAAACAGTCGAGATCAAAGTTACTTGAATCCATAGTTTAAATTAAAAAATAACTTGGCAAATATTGAAAGAAAAAAACTTGCAGCGTATGAGAAGAAACAAGTTTGGCAGCAATGTATATAAATATATGTTTAGAGAAACAGTCACAGAGAGAGGGAGAGAAAGAAAAAAATATATAACGAAAAACAAAGGTTTGACATGTTTGGACGACGAAAAGTTCGAAAAGGTAATTTTTTTGCCAAACGACAGCGCGTGAGACAGATAAAAAAAGAGAGAAAGAGAGAGTAAGAGAAAGGTTTTTGAAAAATATTTCACGGGAAAGTAGTTTGTAAGTAAGAAAAGTTATTAGTAAGTAAATATTAAAGTGGTGGTAGACAGAGAGAAAGGGCAAAGAATAAAGAATAAGTTACAAAAGAAAGAAAGAAAGAAAGAAAGAAAAACACAATACTTCCGGGAGGTATAAAGAGGAAGGAAGAAAATGAAATCAAGATGAGACTCAAGAAAGCTTCACTACCTCTTGCGTTTGACTAGGGTTCGTACATACTCTTCGGGATGGTCTGCTACGCTTGGCGTTCTGATTGTCATCGTTCGAAGGTGCCGTGATAGGTGGCGAACTAGCGCGCATCACCTTCGATATCTCTAGCGTGTCCTCGCGATTCTGGGAAAGGCCGGCCGCACTACGATACTTATCTGCAAGTGCCAAAGTGATATGTAAGTAAGTGATCATATCGAGAAGGCGATGCAGCAAGTTTGACATACCTTTCAGTTGCTTGAGCGTATCCATGCCTCCCAAGGACACAAGAGATATTTTCCAGAGTAAGAGTAATACCTTTTTCATTGGAAAATGCGGCGCCATGCCGGAGCAGAAGTGTGTGACCATCCCGAGCAATTTTACCGACAGCAGTTCATCGCCGATGGGATACGCTGAAAGGGGAGGACGAAACCAGTTACTGATCGGTCAGACACAGCCTATACGGGACTGACTCACTTATTTCGGTAACGAAATTCGAAACCAGCTGTGAGTATTCCTGATTTTTGCTTTCTTTTTCCGCTCGCATCACTTCGGTGATAATGTACAGCACGGACAGAATGACGCGCAGATCAATTGAATCGGCAAGCGACACTGCTATCTTTCGCATCGCGATATTGGCAGTGGAGGAATTGCTGAAAACGAAGGTGTATGATAACATAACGGATCTACCACAGGTCCACAACAGATCCACAGGTCGCGCTCTTACTCAATTTCCAAGTTCAACAGTTCCACAAATGCTCCAAACACACCAGCAGCATAGAGCATCATGACGTTTCTACGGGCCCACATCTGCTGCTCCTGGTCAGACTGCACCTCAACCCAGCAGCCTTGCGCCAGGTATAGTATGCAACGTGCGGCCTTCATCCGTTGGCTCTTTTTCGACATGTCCAGCTGATCGAGCAGCTTTAGGATGATGCCATTCTGTTCGCTTTCCGTGAGCTTCTGCCACATCGGTGGCAGTTTGTATAGCTCCATCTGATCTTCGAATGCCTAGAGAAAGAAAGATTCCTCGGGTTATAATCCATTGCGACGCAGCAAAAGAGGCACTTACTTTGACATTGTGCTGAAATTCCGCTTGTTCGGTGTAGCTGTACAACTCGGCAATTTCGTTCGCGTGTGTGTCCGCATCTGCATAAACAAAATCTAGATCGGGAAACTCTAATGCATTGTTCCCCTGTGAAAGAAACATTGAACAGGATGTATGTGGTGTGACTACGAAATGATGGTAATGTGCTCTGGATGAGTATGATAAGTTGTTTAAAAGGCAGACACGTTTCCAATGGATAAATGCATAAAATTGACCCAATGGGTATTAGCACCCTTTCCAGCGAATATGAAACACTTTCAATGGACGAAGGAAATCCAGGAAATGAGCGTGAATGGAAGATGAGGAAAACGCGAAACATAATGGTGGAACCGGAAAGATAAGAAACAATTGCAAAATGATACAAAAAAACGGACGGGCTATGAAGCAAGTAGGCTGCGTGTGTCCTCCTTTCTTCCTTCGCCATCCCAGTAGCTCACAACACCGTTCAGTGACCATCCTCTGGTACGTAAGGTGGGTGACGGCAAAAACGACGTTTGAAGTCGGATTTGTCGAAGGAATAATCAGTTGGCATTGGGTATGTGATGGCCGACCGACAAAGTCCATCCCGCGCCGCAGTTCATGCTGCCAGCTGGGTAATTAATGTGTTTGTTGGGTGTTGTTGAGTTGCTTGCATTGCAGGTCACTTACATCAAACTAGGTAGAAATATCGGGGAAGTAAAGAATTATTGTCCAAAAAATTGTTACGCAGTCACAGACACAAAGCACTAACAAACAAACAGGGTGTCCAATGCTTCCATTGCGTGCGGTTGGAAAGAAAGGTAGCGCCACCGAGAGTGCTTTGGAACCAGATTTTCGTTTGCTTTATCCTCTGTACGGGTTCGGATTTTGTGGGACTGGCTTTCTTCAACGCACGGCGGACGGAAGCTACGCACCAATCGATCGATCGATTGGTCTTGCGTGCCCAAGAGAGAAAGAAAGGTGGGTGGTGGTGCTGAAACACAACACGATACTTACGTCGGGCATTTCATTTTCGTTGAAATTGTATATCGCCAACATGTCGCCTTCCATCGCGATACGCACGCGACGCGACGAATGGATTGTAATTTCACTCACACTTCCCTTGTGGGATGCATTTAGGAGGGGTTGCGTTAAACTAAAATTTATTTTTCACCAACTTCACGGTAGCACTGTACACTGGGGCTGAGAGAAAATTTGTTTCTTTTTTTTGCATTTCTATGGTGTTGTTATGACAGTGTTGACAGTAGCGCAAACGTCAATCGGGTGAACAGTGGTAGGTTTCGCATGAAACGGGGTTTTTCGATTTATAATGGGGTGTTGCCTATTTTGCACACCGTTGGCTGCGTGCGTTAAGATGTACTAATAAAGGATTTTGAGTTTTATAAGTTTTTGGTTGAGTTAATAACTGCTGGCTAACAAACCGAGAGGTGTAAAAGAAAACCAATGAAATACATATAGCAATTGAATGGAAAGTAATTGCATTCTTCCGCATGTGTACATCCTTTGCAGTATTAATAGATTCCGGTGCACTCTGCGTACGGCTATGCTTCTTCTTAGTCGTTGTTACTTCGCTTCCACGTGCACGCAAGAGAGGTTTGCGCATGAAAATACCAACAGGGTCGGCATCGTTCGGTTTCGGCTTGCCTTTAGCTCACTTTGCATTCGCATCCGTACCGAGCTGGATGTAGCGCGTCTGTGCAGTGTTGCGCTGTGGCGGTGGATCGCTAGCTTCTCAGTGCAGTGCACAGTAGGGCCTCATTAAACCCGTGCATCGTGTCTGTACGCGGCCTGTAATGGCAAAGGGTTGCCACTCTTGTTGGTGTTGTTGTTGTTGTTGTTGTTGGATGTTGTTGTCGGCCAGTCTTCCCACTAAAAGGATTATCAACGGCGATAGCGAATGTCGCCGCGGCTCGTGCAGTTGTTGTAGTGGCGTAAACAACGAAACTGCTTCACCCTGATTCGAGGGCGCATCTTCGACCTGGTTGTGGTACCGTGGAAGTGATAGGTGGTGCAAAAGGCTAAAAAGGTGATACCGAAAATAGCTTCCAGTATCCTTGAACCGGAAACATTGTTCCAAATAATCCATTGCTTAGGGAATAAACTCGATTGCTCCTTCAGCAAACGCTCGCACATGATTCATGGTGCCGCCGGTGGAGGCGCATGGTGTGTGACATAAATGGGAGCGTTAAGATTGGCTTAAATGATTACGTCTTCCATTCCGCGAGCACGTTGCCGCGAGGAGCGAATATAATGCTATTTGTGTTGCTTCAACTAGCTAAGATTGCTAAATTGATCGTAAAGTGCCATTTTGGAGGGGTGAATTCCGTACCGTTCAAGCTAGACGAAAGCTAAAATGCGCATCCACTGTCATTCGTCAACATTTTCATATTATTGGTTTCATGACATTGTATGCGAATGACTGAAAATATCAATCACCCCATCATCATGTATGTAAACCATGGCAAACTTACTTTCCTCGTTTCGTCCCGTAGTTGAAAATATTCTCGATTTGAAAACCCCCCCGGTGAACAGTAATCGATTGTATTGGCACACGCGACATCGCTTTTCAATGCAAACGGTTTCCCCTATTCATAGCGATGCAATAGCCACCTAGGTGCGAGGGAAACGTTGACTGCGCGTGCCAGACGCGAGGTTATTAGCGCCCTTTCGCCTGTTGGCATTACCTTCTCTTTTTGTGCGGTATGCTGGTGCCGCAGCTGATGCCGCGGTGCACAGGACAACTTCGAGCATCACCGGCCATCAATTATAAAAAGAAGAGCTAAAACGCAAAAGAAAATCGATACCGAATCGAAAAGACTTACAAAGCCCATCCCGTCTCGTCGTCTCTTTCCCTGTCTCTCTTCCTCTATTTTTCGTTTGCTCTTGCTGCTCGGTGCAGCATGATGCATGCATGATGCACCAACCGTTACTACCGAGGCACTCGGCACATTGAAAAACGAAACTTGGGCGGTGAAGCTATGCGCACCGCAAAACGGGGTGCAATTTACATAAGCGCAATGAATGGAATAAATGAATCATTCCTATCTTGATTGCTGACCTTGCGCTGATATCTAGGGCCTCGTCTCAAATAAGACGAACTCAGCACGGTAGTCGATTCTTGACCGATGGGGTGCACCAGTACTGACGACTTCAATTGAGCGATTGCTGGATAGGGAGTGAAATGGCTAGGCACATTGATTAATTCACTTCGTTAAGGACTTTGCCGAGACGCAAATGTGTGCCGGCGACGCCGCCGCCTGTGAGTACAATACAGTCACAGAGTACAGTCGCTCTTGGCCGATTCAAGATAGTGCACTGGCTTTTCCGAATAGATGATAATGATCAGGTGCTTGCTGGTGAAACTAAACCTCGGCTCAAACAGTGTTCCTTTCGCTTTAGCGCTCACAGCAAACGTCTGCTTCGGATGTGTTCAGTGTACGAGATGGCACAAAGTCAGCAAAGCTTTTTGAAACAGGAAGCTGGTCAGTTGAGCAGAGAGGACACGTTGCTGAAAATGACAGATCATCGGTCCAGCTGGAGCCGTTTGTTGGCGGACAACAAGCTCATTCTCATTACACTAAGCGGAGTTCTGCTGGGAGTTATAATAGGTAAGTGAGCGGCTAGAGTGCATGTCAGTGTGGAAATTTTGGAACGGTTTGTGGTGCCTAAAACTTTTTTATTGTATTAGTGTTGCTCGGGCGGTAAAGATTGGATATTTTGTGCTAGCATTTGGGTTTAAGTAGTGGGCCGAACATTGTTGTCTCCTCCGTTCGTGGGCTTTCACCAAGTTTAAGCCTTTTTCTCCATAAGTCGTTGCTTCTGCTGCTCGGGACAGGACAGCTGGTAGAGGAATTGAATGAGCGTTCGCGTAGGACGTCCAGTCATGCGGTCGTTGGCAAGGTACGGAATACCTGCGCCTCTCTTCAGCATGCCAACGCCCGTAATGTCCATGTGCACCCAGTCAACACAGGGTACAAACTCCTTGAGGAAAGCTGCACCTAGGCAGGCACTTCCCTTGCCACGGCCAGCATTGCTGATGTCCACGTTACTGTAGTCTGAAATGGGAGCGACCATACAACGATTTATACAACGGGAATCTTGGTAGCATTGGCAATTGGTTGCAACTTACCAGTAACTTTGTGAGTGTAGTAGTGCCACAATGGCATTCGCCAGACGCGGTCTCCACTTATGGCACCGGCCTTCTGCAGCTGAGACCACAAAAAGTCCGAGTTGGAGAAAACGCCACTGGCCGCGCCACCAAGCGCATGTACGATGCCATCCGAGAGTGTGGCCACGTCCACGACAATCTTTGGCTTGAATGTAGTCTGTCCGTAGATGAATGCGTCGGCTAACATCAACCGTCCGGCATTGTTGGTGTCGTGGACTGCGACTGTCTTTCCGTTCATAGCCGTAATCACATCGCCCGGTTTAAATGCCTTCCCGGACGGCATGTTCTCGCAAAGCGGGATCAGTCCAACCAAATTAACCGGAAGTGACAGTGCTGCGGCAGCACGAATCGTCGCCACTACCGTGGCCGCACCGGCCATACTCGCCCGATACTTGGCCATATCTTCCGGGTCCTTCAAGCACAAGCCTCCACTGTTGAACGTCATTCCCTTGCCGGCGAGCATGATCGGACGGCCCGACTTGTCGTCCCCGCAGTAGCTGATCTCGAGGAAAATCGGTGGTTCGCAGGAGCTTCTAGCAACGGACAGGAAGCAGGACATGCTCTTCGCTTCCGCCCAGTCCTTGTTGCGCACATCGATGTTAACACCGCACGGGCAGAGCGCGTCCACAGCGGCTTGGGCAAAGGACGTCGGCGTAATTTGATTGCCAGGGCCGTCTGCTAAACTACGGGCCAAATTTTGGGCATCTGCCTTGAACAGACCCCGAGTCCATGCATCCACCTCAACCGAATCGTACAGATCTAGCTTCGGAATGGGCTTACGGTCCTTCTTCGTTTTGTTCGTCTGATAGCGCCACGTGGCAAGCCCGCTACCTTCCGCCGCCTGCTCCGGGTAGTCCATCGGGTCGATGTAGATCTGCGTGCAGCCCTCGTCGGCCAACGTTTTTGCTCCAATGCCGGCCGCTACGCGTACATTCTCCAAACCCTCGTCTATCATCTCGAGCTCATTGTAGCCGGCACCCTCGATGCCCAGGCCGACGATGGCAATCGATCCAATTTCCGGATCAAGGTTGTTGAACACCTTCACACTGCCCAGTTTGCCTTTCAAGTTGCATCTGGGTAGGTAAGTAGGGAAAGAGAGAGAGTCGAACTGAATATCTCGCAACCTGATCGAAGAAGGCATGGCATCCCACAACTTACTCTTTGATGAGGCCCATCAACTGGCCATCGGTTTTGGCATCGAAATGAATGGCGGTCGGTGAAAGGCGCGGTTCTTCCGTATCGATTTCTTGCTCGTAAAGCCCTAGTACCAGTCCTTTCTGTCGTGCGAGAAAAACAAGTTTTATTCTCCCAAGCTACGGATGATGAAGATGGTAAAAAGAGGCCTTACCTCAGCTCGGTTTTCGCCAATTTGGACCGAATATTGAAGCGCTCTAGGGATAAGACCGCGTCCCACCGGTACCAAACATCTTTTTGCGAAGATGGATAGCATCCTTGCGAGTTGATTTACGCTGAACGATACTGAGAACAACGGGGCACAAGGAAAAGATTTTCTTTTGAGATCCTTCGCAGAGCGGCTACCAAATGTGTCTGGATTGGACGAGCAAACTGAACAAACTAGCAGACGGCTGGTTACTTGGATGCTGCAAGTGCTTGAGATGCATATCCAGTTCGCTACATAACCAAGGCTTCCTTTGATTGACGTTTGATTCCTGTTTCGATCTTCCACAGGGTTTACATTTCGTCCGTTGGGTCTGTCCAGCGACTCGCTAATGCTGATTGCATACCCTGGCGAGTTGTTTATGCGCGTGCTTAAGCTCATGATTCTTCCACTAGTGATAGCGAGTCTCATCAGTGGCTCTTCTAGCCTCAATGCTAAGCTGAACGGCAAGATTGCCCTCCGCACGTTTGTGTACTTTCTTATCACGTCGCTGTTGAATGCAGTACTCGGAACCACGCTGGCTCTCATCATACATCCCGGAAACCCGACCGCCGAAGGTGCCTTGCCGGAAACGGAAATGCTACGAGATACACGCCTCAACAAGGCCAGAACGGTCAGTCTCATGGACAGTGTGCTTGATTTGGGACGGTAAGCGAAGACATCAGCGATACACCTTTGGATGCCCATTCTCACTAACGCGGTTCGATTTTGCAGGAACATTTTTCCCGACAATATCTTCCAGGCAGCTCTGCAACAAGCTCACACAGTGTACGTTCCGAAGGAAATGTCTGCAACGTTGGGAAACAGCACTGAACTGTCGCAGACATCCGCACCGGTCACTTCTTCGTCGGTCAATCTTGTGGATTGGCCAGAACAGAACGTAGAATGGATCAGAATCGTCGAGTACCGATCCGGTACCAACTCGCTCGGGATTGTGTTCTTCTGCCTTGTGTTTGGGACGCTACTGGGAACAATCGGCCGCAAGGGGTACGTCGTGGTGCAGTTCTTTTCGGCCATCTTCGACGTTATTATGAAGATGGTTACGGGCGTTATGTGGCTCACGCCAATCGGTATCAGCAGTGTAATTGCGGGCAAAATCTTGAGCGTCGAAGACGTGGGCTTCGTGATGACCCAGCTCGCCTGGTTCATCTTTACCATCGCTCTCGGTGTATTCCTGTACCAGTGGGTCATCCTGCAGGCGATCTATTTTGTATTTCTTCGGAAAAACCCGTTCCGCTTCTATCTTGGTCTGGTGCAGCCTATACTAACCGGCTTTGCGACAGCCTCAACTGCCGCTGCCCTGCCCCTCACGTTTCGCTGCATGAACGAGAGGCTGAAGATTGATTCGCGTATCACACGCTTTGTGCTTCCGATTGGCTGCAACATTAACATGGACGGTACGGCCCTGTTCATCGCGGTTGCGTCCATCTTTATCGCGCAGATGAGCAACATGACACTGAACGTGGGACAGATAGTGACTGTCGTGCTGTCCTCAACCGCCGCCTCTATGAGTTCGGCCAGTATTCCTTCTGCTGCCCTCGTTCTGCTGCTGATCGCGCTGTCCGCCATCGATGCACCGATCAACAACGCCACGCTCCTGTTTGCCATCGACTGGTTTGTGTGAGTTGAAGCGATTTATTCCCCCCGTATGCTCTCGAACTGATGGCTCTTGTTGGTTTTCCTAGGGATCGCATCCGAACGACTAACAACCTGCTGGGAGATTGCTATGCTGCAGCGGTCGTAGAGCATCTGTCGCGGAACGAGCTGAAAATCTCCGACATTGATGCGTACTACAAGGACGACGACATTATGTCCGACGACCAGTGCGAGCAGGACGTCAACGGCAAGCGGAAGCTATCCTTCCCCAACTCTGTGATCTTAAATGTAGAAGTTTCGACACCCGTTTCGAACCCTTAGGCTGAGCTGGCCGATGCGCTACACATTATTATTTTTATCCCACATTGTAACAGTTGCTACACCAGTTGGAGGAATAGAGAGAGGAAGACATAACCTTAAGGAAATAAAACCCAGAGCAGAAAGCTTAACCCCACAGAAACGGATTTCGGATGGTAGTTTGTACCACAAGGGAACGACGGTACTTGCAAAGCAATGATTATTTTTTCGTATAAAACATATCTTTATTTCACCTAAAATACACTAGACACATACTTGCATTATAAACACTGAACTTCGCCTCTCGCGCTCCATGCTTCCCTACATTACACATCCTTCTTTCCACCCTTTTCATTCTCTAACATATGGCAGTTGCGCAGTTGCTTGTTTGTGGCTGGGAGTGGTGTTTTAAAAACGGGCGTTTATCTTTTTAAAACCGCTCTCGCGCTATGACCGCTAGAATAAAAACATAATCGCACGTCCGCCGCGATGTGGCTCGCGTAGTAGTTGTCTGAGTAAAATTTGGTGCCCTTAACGTTACACATTAGGTAGACGCGGTTATTAATATCTTCTCATTCTGTACACAAACTAGAGCGGCAGAAGGTGGAAGGGCCAAAAAGGGCCTCTTTAACACGGCAGCTTGTTTTAAAAAAAACGAAACGTCTCGAGTTCCGAGCGTATGTTTAAATGCAGGAGTCTTCTATACACTTGTGGCGATGCGTCCTCTAAACCCGATGCTTTTTACTAGTCGTTAAAATTAATTAAAAATCGCCAACTACTTAAAATGGGGATACAGCCCTAAAGCTTGCAGTCTTGTGAGATTCGTCTGAAAGTGGCTCTCAGTACGACGAATCGAAATGGGTAAACCTATATGCTTCACTATCCACTACTGTCAGCTTGAATCGTCTGCGCCTGGCTACAGCTACTATATAACCCACTACGGGTTTTTATTCTCTGGCATTTACAATCTGGCAATCTACCGTGAGCCGTGCCGAAGGCCACGGGAGGGAAGGCATTGCCGAGTTACTTTTCACTGAGAGTATTTACAGTACTGTTGTGCTAAGCCGTATCTACTACATACTTTCTGTACATTGCCTCTGGCGATTCACCGATGACGGATAGACAAACCCGACATCTACTATTTACAGTTGCGCTTGCCAAAGGAAGGATAAAGATGCAAGAATCGCACCTAGGGACGAATTTGAACAAATAATTTCACTACAGTCAGAACCGAGACAAACACACACAGGTGCATCTCTTTAATACCTAAACAAGAGCCTTTCTCTTCTCGAGCTTGCTATCCAGGAATTCCCGAGGGCGCTATTTACAGAGCGTTCAGCGTCAACGTTGACGTTGAGGTTTGATTTGGGACGATACAACACCTTACACCTACACAGCCATGCGAAGAAGAAGGAGGATTTGGAGGAGGGGGAGGGGAAGGGGCATCTATCAGTATGGTTTCCTCTGCCCGGCCGGACCACGTTGTTGCGGTGGCCGTGGTAGCGAAACCATGTGATGGGAGGTGGGCATACCCGTCGACACGACGTGTGGCGATATGGAAGGCGATCGTGTCGCCAGAGGAGATAGGGACGGGGAAAAGCTAGGGGACATGGCTGAGGAGGTACTGAAGCCGGCGGCCGAATCGTGACTTATAGGCGAGCGTGGCAACAGGTACTGGTTAGGAGCGCTGCCATGATGACTGCCGGGATTGTTACGACCGGCAAAGACCGGTACATTGATAGAGCGTGGTGCCACATTCGTCAACAGTGGTGGTGGAAGTGTTTTTACCGTGTGATGTAACGAGTTCTTACTCTTTGCGCTGGACGTGCCACTGTTGCCGCTTTGCACGGAGAGTGTGTCATCCTTTAGGCGTGCGATTTCAGAGAACACGTGCGCCAACGGTTGATACTGAGGACCCCAGTCGAGCAGGTAGTCCCAGTTGTAGCTCCCCGTCAGCTCCTCTTCGCTGTGCACAATCGAGCTGAGGGACCCGTTCATCGAAATACCTTGCTGGTTGCCAACGACTGGGACATCGCCGTAGCCTCCCATCATCACATGGTCCACGGTGGCACCGATGCTGCCCGCGTTCGTGACTGTCTCATCGACACTGCTCGCACGATCGCTATTGTTGGTGACGTCGTTAAGCTTGGCGTAGATGAGATTGGTGAGGTCGGACTCACGATGGTGCTCGTCGTCGTGAAACATGTGCAGCGTGTCGATCGGGAGCGTATGCAGCATTGCATCCTTTGAACTGCCCAGGCCCATACTTTCCGAGCACCGGCGTGATGAATTGGACGCATTTCCCGTCGTGCCGTTGTCCACGATTCCCAGTCTGGCCAGGTATTCCTGCGTGTTTTGTACGGACACGTCCGACAGGCGACCGTCGAGCTGCAAACCATCGCGCTGCAATGGACCACCTTCGTTGATCATGCGAATTTCCTCGTCTTCTCCATCGTCCTCGGCAGAACCGCGACCACTCGAACCCGACTGCTCCGAGCCCGACAGCTCCGAGGTCGTGGCTGCTCCCGAGTTGGAACTTGCTCCGTACGGTGGTATCTCATCGTACTTGGGCGGAGCGAACTGACCAGCTCCGGTAGCGCCACTTGACGACCCGCGGATGGGAATCGTGTCGAATGCACTAGGATCGACGTAGTTATTCGAGTGTCCAACCGACTCCGAACTGAGCCCCGTTTTGTTAACGTGCTTCTGCTGGCGGTTTCGCATGTGCAAGAATAGGAACACAGACGCTACGCCAATGATGATAAGCAGCAACGAGATCACCAATCCGATGGCCCAATTAGCGAACCCACCGCCAGCAGACACAGACTGAGAGTTCTCATAGCCACCACCGCTTCTTATGCCGCTGCCCAGTTCGTTACCCTTCAGATGGGCCAGCGTATCGATCGCAATCTCGACCACCGTCATGTTTGTGAGCGATCCCTGTCTGCCGGAACCAGCTGTCACCACCAGGCTGATGTCTCGGCCGGCGTCCAACATGGAGGCCACATTATCTAGTCGCTTTTTAATCATAATGGCACCAGTCGTACGGTTCATCTTGAAGTAAGGATGCTGAGTGGTGAGCTGGTAAACGATGCGCCCATCTGGCCCACGGTCACGATCGGTAGCCGTCACGTGACCCACCACATAACCCACTGGCAGCTGTCCCGATTCCGGAGTTTTGATGACAAACCGGTAAGTACGCTCCGTAAACTGAGGACTAAACTCGTCGCGACTTTCAATTACGATCTTGACGCGCACGGTCTTAGACTTGCCGCCCGTGTCCGTCGCTCGCAGTGCAAAAGCGTACCGGTTTTTCTCCTCATAGTCGAACACGGCGTTCGAGTTGACGACTCCACTCGTTGGGTCCACCTTGAACAGCTTCCAGCTGTCGTCCAGTCCGGAATACGCTCCCGAAAGCACACTGTCGATCGTGTAGTTGACGGTACCAAACGGTCCCCGATCCATGTCGGTCGCACGAGCGGTGAAGATGCTGATACCGATCGGTTCATTCTCGCCCACGAACTCCAGATACTCTGGCACGGGAAACTGAGGCTCGTTATCGTTCTCGTCGGACAGTGCAATCGTGAAAGGATGGACTGAGCAGCGTGGCGCAGTGTGGCTATCGCATGCACGTACGACGAGATTATACTGAGTCTGCCCTTTGTCGTAGTCCAGGTACTTGTTGGTGTAGAGGAGCCCGGACACCAGATCGATCGAAAACATGCCGCTATCGTTGCCCGATATTATCTGGTAGATCACTTCCGAGCTGGGCGATCCAGACTGGTCGGCATCGAGAGCGTAGAGCTTGGCGATAGATTGCTTAATTGGTGCCAATTCACCTATTGTCGCTTCGTAGCTGCCCGGCTGGAACTCTGGCGCGTTGTCATTTGCATCCTCCACAGTGACGATGACCCGAATGATTGAGCTTAGGTTTGCATCCGGCCTGTTGACGTGTCTAGTGCCAGGCTCTACCGTCACCAACTTCAGTTCGTAGTAGTCAACAAGTTCGCGATCGAGCCGATCCACGAGCACAATTGCACCATCGGGATAAGTGACATCGAACACGGAGCCCTCGTTGCCGTCAATAATTTCGAACGCTATCGTCGTCTCGGCTCCGGACTGCTTTTGAAGGATCGTCTTGGGGATAAGGTTGACGACCGTTGTGCCAGGGAGCGCTTCTTCATTCATCGTTACACGATACTGACTCTGTATGTACTGTGGGTTTGCCTTGCCCTTCGATTTCATCTCCAACCGGACGGTGGTGGTCGTTGATAGGGCCGGTAGGCCGGAGTCAGTCGCTCGCACGGTAAGATACAATGTACCACCCGTACCACTCGTTGACAGTTGGCTTACATTCGCGAACAGCTGGCCAGTGGATTCGTCTATGGTGAAGCCGTTGGTCACCATTCCCTTGGGGGGAACGATCGAGTAGCGAACGATTGCATTTGGCTCACTGTCCGCATCCGTGGCATTCACCGAGATGATCATCACGTTTGTGTTGCTACCGTCTGTTGAATCTGTGAAAAAGTTTGCATATAGCATAAGAATTTCATCGTCAGCATTTGAGAAGCATGGGTGTATTGTTGAGGTAACCTCATACTTACCGGATAGCATAGCGTGATACGTGATTTGCTGGAACACCGGGGCATTGTCGTTCACATCGACTACACGCACCGTGAGCGTTGTGCGAGCGACATGTGCCGAATCGGAGGCCAGCAATCGCAGTAAGAACTCGTGCCGGTCCTCGTAATCGAGGGGACGGATGAGAATGATTTTCCCACTGTAGCGATCGATGGAGAAGTAGCTGGTGGAATCGTCATCGCTTAGCTCTGCGAAACTGTACGTAAGCGGCGGATTGGTATCCACATCGTTGGCTGTGATAGTGGTGAGAACCGTTCCGACACTTGTCGCTATAAATAAAAACAGCCAATTAGTTCCGTCGCTCGCGCTGTGCTCGTGGAATACGAGTGAGGAGAATCTTTACTTACCCTCGCTGACACTGATGACGGTGTTCGGTGGAAAGGTCGGCTGGTTGTCGTTGACGTCGACCACATTCACATTGATGGTGGCGGTTCCCGTCATCTGCGGCACGCCTTCGTCGGTCGCAATCACCTTCAGCTTGTACTTGTCGCGAATCTCTCTGTCGAGCACTATGTTGGTCTTTACAATGCCGCTAAATGCCGGCTCGATAATGAATGCGTTATCATGATTTCCATCTACAATATGGTACAGGATACGTGCGTTCGCTCCCTGGTCTGAATCGAACGCTCCGACCTTGATCACGAACGTGCCCTTGCTGTTGCCCTCCCAGACGGATGCCGCATACTGCTGTTGCGTAAAGCGAGGCGCATTATCGTTCTCATCCCGCAGTTCCACCGTGATAGAGGTGTACCCGTACAGCAGTGGCGTGCCGTCTGTACGGGCGACAGCCACCAGTTCAATGCCTTCGCTCTTAAGCCGGCTGAAACGCTCGTAATCGAGATTGTGCGAATTGCGAATCCTGATTTCTCCCGTAACGGCATCGATGGAAAACGTCCCATCTTCATTACCTGAGCCGAAACTGTAGATGATCTTCTGCCTGCGACCGTCACTGCGTACGGCATTGAGCTGCAAAACCGGCTGCCCAACAGGCGTGTTCTCCGACAGCGTTACACGGTAGGAACTGTTCTGGAATCGTAATACCGGTAGTTCTTGCTGCACTTCTCCCACACGCAGCTCGATTAGCCCCGTGGCTATCTGGGGCGGGTTGCCCTTGTCGCGTGCCGTCACTTCAATGTGCAGCAGCCGACCATTTTCGCTGGCCAAACTTTGCGTCGCACTGAGTGCACCCGTCGCAGGGTTGATTCGAAACTTTCCATTACTGGCGTTTTCGTTCAAGCTGTACACAATTTCACCGTTGCTACCCTGATCGCTATCCGTTGCGGAGATATGCAGCAGGGTTTGACCAGGTTGCACCAGCGCACCGATCTGCTCTCGAAACGGATACTTGTCAAACACGGGCTTGTTGTCGTTCGCGTCTGCTATGATCACTTGCACGGGAACGTTTTGTGAGCGCGCGTTATACCGGCCACCATCCATAGCCACAACCATGAAGTTGTACACATTTTGCCGCTCGCGATCAAAACGCCTGTCGAAAAGATTCGGTGTTCATTTTTAAATGCGCTCTCCCTCGAAATCGATGCGTGTTTAAAGGGGAATGGTACTTACCCGGCTGTGGTGATAACTCCAGTTTTGCTGTCGATGTTGAACAACCACTCGGTGACGTTGGCTAGCGAGTAGACTATGCGAGCATTAATGCCCACGTCTGCATCGATAGCTTTGACGGTAAGCACCGTCGTCCCAATCTGAGAGTCTTCGTCTATCGTGGCGATGTACTTTTGCAGCTCAAACTTCGGATCATTGTCATTTTCATCCTCCACTCGTATGGTGATGTTACAGTGACCCTGATGGGACACAGGCGATCCACGATCTTGTGCCGTAATTTGAAGCACATACCTCGCATGCACTTCGCGGTCAAGAGGACGAGCTGTCAATGCACCCGTGTGTAGGTCGATGCTAAACTTGTTGCCCATGTTTCCACCTGCAGAATGAAGAGAAGAAATAATGTGAACACGTAACACAGGAAGAGCAACGAAGAATGATTGAGGCACTCTGCTTACCTGATATGCTGTACGTTATTTCACCATTAAGCCCATCGTCCGCATCTGTAGCAACGACTGTGTGTATGACCGAGAGCTCGCTGTTTTCGGGAACCGCCAGCGGATAGCAAGAGCCCTGCACAAACTCCGGCGCATGATCATTAACGTCGGTAATGCGCACAACAAGAGTAGCTACATCGAACTGGGCCATATCCTGCCCGGGCACTGAGGCAGTGGACGATTTCTTAAAACGTCCGCCTTCTGTCACGTAGATGGGTATCGTGTACAGGTCCTTAAGCTCTCGATCAAATGTGCCTCGAGTTGTGACGATGCCACGTACCGAGTCAACCGCAAAATGATCCTCACCGACACCCTTTGGTATTTCGTACGTGAGATTAAGCCCACCACCGGAGCCGCCGTCCGAGTGGGACCTTGCAGAAACGCGTACCACAAAGCTCCCACTGGGTACATTTTCCGTTATGTTGACGTGATAAACCGGTTCAACGAAGCGGGGCGGATTGTTGGTCATATTCTGGATGACGACTTGTAATGTCATCTTAGCTTCGCGAGGACGTGGCGAACCATGGTCACTGGCCGATATTACCAACTGATACTTTCCGCTGACCGAGTTCCGCTTACCACTGTCCATGATGAAGTTGCTGCTGAATGGTTTGGCCAGTCGGATCACACCGCTGTTCGGATCAATCGCAAATCGTTCGTCTTCATTGCCACCGAGGAAGCTGTACGCAATGTGGCCGTTCTCACCACTGTCCGGATCGATGGCAACTACGTGCGACACGACTTGATCGATTTCCAACGAGTCACTGATGTACACCACACCATCGCCTGTCTGCGGGATCACAAACTTTGGCGAGTTGTCGTTCACATCGGTAACCATGATCCGTGCGGTAGCGGACGTAGTTAACCGCTCCGTGACGTTCGAAGACTGGTCGGTAGCCTGCACGATCAGCAAAAACTCTTGCGTGTCTTCGTGATCAAGAGGTGCGAGCAGTGTGAGAGAACCGGTTAGTGAATCGATAGCGAAGTATTCCTTCTGTGCGAGATGTGCCGGTTTCGAGAGGTTGTACTTAATTTCCGCATTGGTTCCTGTGTCATTGTCCTGCACGGTGAAGTTGTACACGGTTGACCCGACGGGGGTATCTTCTGATACGTAAACATTTATCGGATCGCTGGGCCATTTCGGTGGATTATCGTTGACGTCTGCGATTTCGATTTTCACAGTGACGGCGGAGCTCTGCGGATTGTTGCTGGCGCTAGTGTCCAGAGCTCGTATTTCCATCCGATACTCACTCTGCTGCTCACGGTCAAGCTGTCTAGCGACGACCAGTTTGCCCGTGTTGCGATCTATATCAAACGCACCTTCGGTGATGTCGCTCGTAAGTGGTGTGAGCGTGTAGGTAATGTGCAAATCATTACTGCTCGAAATGAAGTTTTCTGCATCTGATTGCTCGTTGCCACTGATTGAGCCGATGATGTGTCCAACGCCAACATCTTCTCGTAGCTGCTCAAAGAAATGTTCTCTCATTAGGATCTTGGGTAGGAGTCCAACAAATCAAGCTTTTACTTACCCTAAACACAAGACTGGAACTAGTAAACGTAGGTCGATTGTCGTTGAGATCCAATACTTCGATCCTAAGCAGACGTACCGTTTGCTTGGGTGGTTTTCCGTTGTCAGTGGCGGCCACTGCCAACCGGTATATCGTCTTCTCCTCGTGGTCCAACGATGTTTTTGTGCGAATAACACCACTCATAGGATCGATGGAAAATATACCGTAGCCGTCGGAATCACGACCCTTGAGGATCGAGTAACTGATGGATGCATTCTGCCCGTAGTCTCGATCGATCGCTCTAACCTTCACCACCTCCGTGCCGATAGGTTGCTCCTCCCGGACGCTTACGACATCCTCTTGCGGATCGACAATATCCGGCGCATTGTCATTGACGTCGAGAATCTGTACTTTCACCGAAACTCGTGAACTTCGGTAAGGCGTGCCTTGATCGCGTGCTTCTACAACCAAATCGTATGAAGCTTTGGTTTCTCGGTCAAGCGAATCACGTGTTGTAATTTCACCTAAAATAGTACACAATTCAATGCAGGTTAGGCCAATGTTGAAAAGAACATGCCCTGTTACAACTTACCTGAGACAGGGTTTATCTGGAAACTTGTGTTACTCGGTATGAGACTGTACCGAACGACGGCATTAATACCTGCATCGGAATCTGATGCCGAAACGGTACCAATAATTGCACCGCGACGCATGTTTTCCTCGATTTCGAATTCGTACAGACTCTTCGTGAACACGGGACTGTTATCGTTGGCGTCCAGTATCGTGACTATCACGTGGGCAGTCGCCGTCAATGTCGGGACACCGTTGTCACTCACTATCACAGTGATGTTGTATCGCTCCTTCACCTCTCGATCAAGCTTGGTGCGCAGATATATCCAACCACTGTTTGGAAAGATGCCAAAAATCTCTGCAACTGGCTCGTCAGGAGACGCCAGTTGCGTAGACTTTCCGGTGCGTTGATGGTCTTCGCCTAGGATTTTGTACGTGAGACGCGCATTGTTGCCCGTATCGGCATCGGTCGCACTGACTTGCAGGATCTGTTGAAGGGGAGTAAAAAAACATGTACATGTACTCTCTGCGGCAAAACCTCCCGTTACTGTGTCTCTATTACCTGTGAATTACTCGGAGTGGACTCGATCACCGTGATGGCGTATTCGTTTTTCTCGAAAATGGGAGCATTATCGTTCACATCCTGCACCTCAACCAGAATGGTGAGATTGGTCGATAGCGAGGGCGTCCCAGAGTCAGATGCCGTGACAACAAGCGTGTGACGCTGCAAAGACTCGTAGTCTAGAGGTCTTGCCAAGGTCAAATGACCACTGCGACTGTCAATGCTGAAGAGGCTAGACCGAGCACCACTACCCTGCCCCGCCAGCATGTACGTAATGACGCCGCTCATGCCAGAATCTTTGTCCTGCGCGTTAGCCTCATATAGGGGTGAGCCGATCTCCACATTTTCCGGCACGGAAATGCGCACCGTGTTAGACTCAAATTCTGGCGGATTGTCGTTCACGTCCTCGATGTCGATGTTCACCTGCGTATGACCGTAGGCTGGTGGATCGCCGCTCGTGGCTTGAATATTCAGTAGCACTTGTGGTTTGGTTTCATGATCCAACGCATTGGCAACGCGAATGTTTCCCGACACGGGATCTATAGCGAAGAATCCATCCGGATCACCGGAATAGATGAAGTA
This sequence comes from Anopheles epiroticus, assembly GCA_000349105.1. NCBI lineage: Eukaryota > Metazoa > Arthropoda > Insecta > Diptera > Culicidae > Anopheles > Anopheles epiroticus. The sequence goes on from KB669681.1 coordinate 295,768, forward strand.
TCGGAGTGAGCCACGATTCCCTGCAGGAAGAAGGATGTCAAACAGAAACATTCCCTATTAATGCATCCTCTTAAAATTGATTAGACCAGCTTTGGTTTCCAGACCACCTACCTGAGTTGCTGCTCGTTGCCGATACCGTTCCGACGACCGTGTTGCGCTTCACATCCTCCTTGACGTAGTAGGTGTACCGTGGTTTATCAAAGATTGGCGGACGCTGCGTAGCATCGATGACGCTAATGAACACCTCCGCGTCATGCGTCGAGCGCAGACCACCGCCATCGCTGGCGGAGATGTTTAGCCGATGGTATGGCTGCGTCCTACTCGACAGCATGTTCGGTCGCGTCACAAAAATTTCACCCGTCAATCGGTCCATGCGAAAGATGCCAGCCTCGTTCCCGGCCACAATGCGGTAACTGATCGTGCCGAAGCTGCCCGAGTCGGAATCGGTAGCCACGACTACCACGACCGGCGTCGAGAGCAGCGAGTTCGTGGGCATGGACTCGCGCAGTGACACGTTGTACTCGCGCGGATAAAAAGTTGGACGATTGTCGTTCACATCCGTCAGCTGGATCTTGACCATGGCGGTCGTACTGAGGCCACCTGTAGAGCAAACAAAAGATGGAAAAGAGAAGCAGTCAGTACAGTAGCAGTCGCTAGCAGCAGGTTGTCTGCTGTGCCAGGGATGGGGTGGTCCCAGCTGTCACATACCTCGGTCGGTCGCAATGATGGGAAACTCGTAGGAATTGCGCGTCTCGTAGTCCAGTTCGCTGGCAATGCAAACCTCGCCCGTGCTCGGTCGGATCTCGAACTCCGTGTTCTTCTTGTAGCCCTCACCGAGGGTGTAGTTCACCATTGCGTTAACGCCGCAGTCTGGATCGGTAGCCGATACCTGTAATTACGAACCGATGGGTTCAGGAAGAGAAAATGAGAAGAACAAATTAATAAAACGATAGGTTAGAATGCCGACTTTAGAAACAAATCCAAATCTCACTGCCCATTCCCTTTGCGGAATGGCCCGACGCGGGTAATGGACGGCGTGGGTTCGAGCATCATTAATTCTAAGCGAGGGGCGATGTACACGTGTTTCCATTGATTATCGCAAACGTGGCGCAATTGGCGCACACCGACTGCCGTGTGTCTTGGATGAAGGATCGATCAAGCCGTCGGTATTTTGCCTTTGATCTTCGACCACTACCCTTCCTTCGGCTACAACCTCCCATACTCTAGCACTCGTACACCCCCGGCGTTCCCAGCGTTTCGGGAGCATCCGCCTAATGTGGAATTAAATTAATAATAATTATTCCATGGAACCGTCCGTGAAATCGGTCTCGCGTGCGTCCACGATGTGCGCATCTAGTGCGCTAGATGAGCTAAAGTTGCAACTTTTCTGACATGCCACCGTTTCCTTCTGCTCATCGTCTCACCCAGGTGCCTGTGCGCAGTGTAAGCGCCTTGGAATTGAAATGGATTTCTATTGATTCATCGACGATACTTTTCAGTTCGGTTTCCAAGAGATTTTGTTTCGTTTTGACCGCACTCTTGGCTTCCTTCCCCCGCGCGCTCTTTCGCGGTTGCACCAAATCGAAACCATGCCGCTGGCAGAAGAAGCATTAGTGAACCGAAGCGAGCGAAGGTAAATGAACAATTTTCGACTATTTATACGGTAATGAGAGACCTGATCTTTGGGCTAATGGGAAAACGCGGCTTCTTCCAGCGCGTCTCGTCAATCGTGGCGTGCTGGCCACCAAGAGGTGTGTTGTGACAGTGGTGGTCCGTTTTGTAACCATTCACCACCGCGGTTGTTGCCAAGATCTAACCATTACGATTACAGTCGAGGGCGAGACAGTTTAAAACCGCCGACAGTAGTCAATAAAATTAATCCTTCGCAAATGTCCTTAACGATCGCTGTCGTTCCGTTTGGAGAAAGGCGAAAGTAAAACACAAACCCACCCTGGGTTATTCGTTAAATTATTTAAACAAGAAGAGAGAGATAGAGGGGGAGAGAGAGGAAAAAAAACTTCGATGAATAAATGTAGAACCATATTTTGCGATACGCGCGAACGAGGAAAGGGCGAAAAAGAGTAATGCCCAATTGGTGTTTCTTTGCCTCCTGCATGCCGTTTGCCATCCGCGAATGCAGTGACGATCCTGTGGTGCCAACTTAGTGTGCGACAGCTTGGTACCGCCGCCATGGCACAGGGAGATGAAGATGGAGAGTCACATAAAATACCCATATTCGTAATTCGTGTTTTCTTGTCTTATCCTCGGCCGTTATCTTTTATGACTGCACTGCACTCACTCCAGTCGCCGGAGACGCCGGGATTTTCGTACAGCGTATAGTCAGCTCTTCAACTTCAGCCAAGCGTTGATATGTCCTTCCTGGCGTCTTGATTTAGCGCGGACCGCACCACAGTCAATTTTAAGACGACCCTGCTGTCCGCGGTGACTCTGTTGCACACATATTTTCATTATTATCTCGAAAATATATATTTTCCTCCACGGCGCACGGCCAGTAGCCGGTGCAAGATAGAGCGAGAGGAAGCTCCAAAAAAAAAAACCAACCGAGCCAAGCGAAAAGGTAGCACGAGCAAATCAAGCCAACCGAATGAGGTGGTGAAGCGAGAAGAAAATCATCTTCCAAAAGATGGCTAAAACAAAAAGCGCAGCGCGACGGCAGAAGCAAAAAACAACACTCCAAAATGGCCGGGCAAGAGAAATGAGCCTGCATCCTTTATTTTTAATGATTTTCTGAAAGATGCGTTCTGCGCGATGCGTTGCGCTACCGCGTATTATCCAATCCAGCGATCGGGTTATGCAGGGCGGATAGCGATCGGACGAGCGAGCGAGTGAGGGTGACAGTGAATCATATATGCTCCGCAGCAAGGCATTCCACGAGCAGGTCTGCCGGGTGGCAAAAGTATCCTTTCTCTCGATACGCAGAGGAGTGCATACGGCATGGTAGAGCGAAGGCATGTTTTGCTTTTGGACGTGTGATTTTTCTCGTTCCAAGTTCCAAAACACTAGTCATTCCCCGTTGACAACATCGTGGGGCACATTTGACGATGACAACGGGGAGCGGTAAGCAGCAGCATTTTTCATCCGTGACCCGGGTGCGGACGGTTACAACGTGCGTTCAGCAGTGTCCCACTGGGGCAGTGTGTGTGAGTGCATCGCATTCGGCGCGGAACGAAACACTGCTATCGGATGGTTTTAATCAAATCAGGTGCATGGGTTTTATCATTTAAATTCGAAGTGAAGATTAATTCGATGGGATCATAAATCAATTTGCAAGCGGTAGTGGTCGGGCGTCCGGGGATTGTAGGACGCGTGACGGTGGGCCACTCTTCCGCCAGCTGAAGGGAGAGAGTGTGCATGTGGCCGCCTGCCGGAGGGCTAACACGATCTTTTGCGATCTCGACACGTTACCTTCACCTTGAGATCCTTCTCGAGCAGCGAGCCGATCGAGCGCATCCGTGTGCGAAGGTCGGAGGACGACGAGGGCGGACCTGCCCGGGTGACGAAACAACAAGACCTCGAAGCTACGTTTAGCAGGGTGGCGGCAGCAGGCGATGTGATTGTGTGAAAGCATTCAAACCTCAGTGCGTTTTTGCATTCGTGCTAACGATTTCGACGATTGAGCCCCGATCGCGCTAGGTAAGTCTCATCTTGCATGACCCCACATTCAGCTGGGGAAGGGTGGAAACTCTGCTGGTTGGGAGGGGGGATGGCGCACTTGGGCGGTTCATATTTCTCACTCTTTGTTCTTTTCGCCTGTTAGGGCTGGGTGGTTCCAGAACACTTCACACCGGCCGGGCACGACTTTAGGTCCGTTAGTTGTTTGTCTCCTGCATGGACCTCCGGGGACGCGGATCTGGTGAGCGTGTGTGCGGGACGAGGGTTTAATTGAATTTTTATGTAGCAAACCAGCGAAAACTATGTAATCGTTGCATGCGCACGCGTAAGTTGAATGTGTTTTCTGTTTTCGAATTCCTGTCTGCGATGGATGCGGTGGGATCCACTGTATCGGAAACTGCTCGGAATGCTAATAAGACGGCAGGATCAATGGCAACCAATAATGCAGCTGTATGCGAATCTTTTCTTTTAATTTTAAGATGTTAATGGTTTTTGATCTTACCACAACAATACACACACACCGCACTGCTTGGGATGGCTTCACGGAACGATCCAAGTTCGTGGGATGCGAACTATACCGTTTCATTTCATCCCTCCGCTCAAACACACCAGGTACCGTTCGGTAGACGTACGCATTTGCTTTTCTCCCACACCAGTTGCACTAGTACTTTAAAGCCACCCACCACGTGATCGGTTCTTCGCCCTTCCGAATGGCTTTAGATAAATCTCCTTCCCCGGGCCTTGCAGCATAAGCCCACACCGACTAACATGTGTCGGTATTGATGCCGCTTCTGGTGCTGCTGCTTCTGCTTCTGCACACTGCACTCTGGATGACACTTTTGCGGTGTAACAATTTCATTCCCTTCAATACACCCATGCGGAATTGCCACTCGATTGCTAGAAGGCAATTTCCTTGACGTTTTCGAGGGGCTCCCAATGCAGCTAACAAACGCAGCAGGCTATTTCAATGGTTCTACAGCAGCATGAATGAAATAAAAAACGAGGTGGCCCTCCAAAGGCGGCTGGCATCGAGTTAGGTCCCGGACCGGCGATCGAACCGACGACGCGCCGGTTTGTTATCATTCGACAATCTTTTTCAGTATTCATTTGCAATCCAAATAAATTTATGTATATATTCGCGTTCACGTATTATGTAGATACTGACGCGCTTCTGCCGCATTCTGCCCTGCGGACGCAAACGGAAAAGCGGAGTGGAGTGCAAAAAAGAAAACTCACACACACACACACATACACACAGAAAGTGGCAGTAGAACGAAGGCAATTCAATAGACAGATCGAAGCACAGGGAGGCGCGCGCGCGCGTAAAAAAAGAGAAAAGCCGAGCGAGAAATAGAAAGAAGGAGAAAGACATAACGAAAGGATAATCAAGAACGACCGCCGCAGCCCTCTGGTGCTGCTGTGGTTGGAGGCCGTTTGGGGGTGGGGTGTTGAGCTCACTTACTCGCTCCCACCCTTTCACTCTCCTCATTTTCCATCCCTCGTGGTTCGAACGGCGAATATTTAACCAAAGTCACAAATAAACACGATCCAATCGGTTGGAAGGAAACCGAAGAAAGAGATCGCTCTGTCGGCAAAGGGAGTGCCCTCTCGGATCCGACGGAGATGCTGCGGAAGCCCACTGTTCCTCCTAGACGACAGCGAAGACGACGACAGCTCGAGTTGACATTTTCGACGCTCGGACGATGGAAGTACACTCATTCCATGGACCGCCAACGGGGCACAAATAGAGCCTATCCTCAACCGGCCAGGGTGTACTATTCGGGTCGCAGTGGGTTGGCTTTTCCACCAGTTGTGTTCGTAGAGCGCTCGAAGCGAGACGAGGACATCCCCCCAGCAACGACTGAAGCTTATCTAATTGTAATTAAAACGGTTATCTAAACCTTGTGGTAAATCAATTAATCTCGCAACCTGCACCAACCACGGTTGTGTGCTCGATGGTCCCGACTCCGACCAACCGGGTAAGCGGATTGAGCTGGTGGCGCATACAGCCATTTCGGTGCCGAGACTGCTAAGCCCAAGCGCTTCCTGCACACTCATGTGCAATTTCACCCGGAAAAACAGGTCAACTAACACTACCACTTGAGCGAGCTGCTTGCTGGAAGGAATGTTTCAGTTTCGCACAGCCACGGATCGCTACGGATCAAGCACTTCATGCGGAAAATCGAACCCACTAGGAAGTGAACTAAAACCGATCGCGAGGAGCCGTGTGATGTGTGTACATGTTAGACCACCGATTCAAAGGTCGCAACCTTTGTCTCACTTTCGTACTGCATATGCACTGCTATATGATTCTTTTTTCTTTCTGCCAGAGTCCATACACACCGGCCCTACGAAGAAGGGCATGTTTTAAGGGCGTGCAAACCACCTCCCCCTCATTTAGGAAGAATGGAGGCAGAGTGTACGTCACACGATGGAAAAGGGGCTACGAATCGAATCAAAAGAATGTCGATAGCCGCAAGAGCAGCAGGGCAGAAGTCGGCACAAAAAAACGAAACGAATAAATGTTATAATTAATGGAAACAAAATCGTAATGAACTCTCCCGCGTATTCTAATTAAATAAATATTCCACCGACTTGTGGACAGCGGCAAGTTTGTCACTCGTTCATTCTGGGTCCTGGCGCAGCGCACTTCACACAAATTTTGCGCATCAGGATCCCCGGTCCCGCGTGGTTGACGGACGGACGACTTGGGCTGAGATTGGCGTTCGTTCGTACTTCCCGTCATCGGAGGGGTCTATCAGCGGTGGCCTTCAGCATAGCGCTCTCTCTCTCACTCCTTCTCCCTCGTCCTACCACCCTCCAACATGGCGAACCTTCTCCACTCGATTAGTTCATTCGCTCATTAAATCGTTGGAGGCTGCGAGCAGTTATCTGGACAGTAAATTTACGTTTTATTTCCTTCCCTTCTTCTGGGTGACTCAACCACCGTCGACGTCCTGAATCACTCTCCTCTCCCTCTCTCCCTCTCTCCCTCTCTCCCTCTCTCTATCTCTCTATCTCTCTCTCCCTCTCTCTCTCTCACACTCTCTGCCTTTCAGTGTCTCTCAGCATTTGGGAAAGAGGAAGATTTTAAAATTTCACGTCCCTATTCTGGTTCTAATCTTTTATATGATTGCGATGTGTCGCCAGACTTTCCCTTGCTGGTTCTGTATGCTGTATGCCATCGAACACCATAAATGCAACAGGCTTCCCCACCCCCTCCCCGGCAGAAGGCATCGATCATTTGCATCCTTTCCCTTCGTGTGCCGCTGCTGCTGTTGCTGCTCGTCTATGCGTTTTTACCTGGATTCCAGTTTTAACCAAAGGTGTTCACTGATTTAAATGAGAATTTTGACATATCGATGCGACTCTTCACTGCTGCCCCCTGCCGAGAAGGGGGAAAAATTATAAGCGCACGAACTCTACTCGTTCACGCACCGGGAGAGGATTATGCGCAGAAGAAGGCGAAATGGGGGAATACTGTTTTTTTTTTTTGTGTACAAACCGAACCATTTTGCGCAAAATCCCGATCACGGAACTGCGGGCTCAAGGGTGTGTGTTTGTGCATGTGCGTGTGCGCGCGCGCGTATGTGTGTGTGTTCCCAGCGTGCGAGAAATTCCAAAACGATCGCGATTCGTGACGGAGAGGAATGCGGCAACGGTACGGAACGCGAGTTCTGCGCCATATTTAAGGCAATCTTTAATTGGGGGGACAGTTGCTGACGTCGCTCAATTAGGGAGGCTGATGAGCGATCGTAAAACCGTTTCACGATATCGAGATGGATCGATTGCGTGGGGTTGGAATGATGCTTTTTGGTTTGCTTTCTTTGTTACATTCGATGCGCCGATGTTCAGTTGCGGACACGTGGATTCGTCGTTTTTATTGGCGGTTTTTCACCATTTGAATTTGAAGTTTGGGGAGTGTCTTCATTGTTAAGTTTATCGTGTGGGAGCCGTACACTCTGTCCCGTATTTGCTCTTGTTTGCGCATACGGCTTATGGTGTGGTGTGGGGCCGGTAGTCAGACCCACCTTTGACATTATTAAAGTTCTATCGGGCGTCAAAGGTTTCCACAAGAAGGGAACGCTAGAGCGCAGCTAATGGTAGAATCTACTTGCACTTGCACACACACACACACACACACACACATGACCCATCATTTCACGATTATTGGGAAGGTCGAGCGTGAAAATGGGTTTTTATCCGGGTGGGCAGGTCGGTTCGGGATCTTGCAGGCGCGTAAGTGACGTCTGGTATTAAGAGCAGAGACGATTATGAAGCGAAAAAACGGGACCGTGGACAGCGCCACCGACCGCTGCGGGCAGGGATTGAAGACACGTAGAGAGCGGAGGTTCATTTCACCGAAACCGACCACGCCAGCAGAAGAATGATTAATGGGTTGGCATTGTGAGCTAATTATATTTTAATAACATCACTATCGCCATTATTCCCGTGTGATACATTAAAAGGCTTCTTCGCCTAGGAGTTGGGGTGGGGGGGAGGTGCTGCACCGAGCAACCAACCGAACCAAGCAACCCTACGGCCGGGTTTGATAGGGACGCCAACGGTCCTGCCCGATGGGTTCGGCCTCCGATGGTCACTTGGTCTGTTCGTCAGCATTCGTGGCTCATAAAACCGCGCAGTGGCTTTCGTATGCCGTTTCCAACTCCCCGACATTCGAGCCCGGGTGTGCTCCTTTCCCTTTTGGGGGACGCTGCTACGTGTTCTCCCATGCGAAAGAATGGAGCAGAAAAAAGAAATCGTTTTGTTGATTGACCTAAAACGCGCCTAATGCTGTTCCTTTTTCTCCCAGCTTTCCTATCGCCTCCCAGGTCGCATCGTATCTGGTCTGGCGATTGTGAACGTTTGAACGAGGCTGTTTTGATGAAGGCGATGTATGCATGTAAGTGCGAACGCGTGCGTGTGTGCGTGTGTGTACGTCTGCCAAAATCTGGCCATCATGATTCGTCGGGGCGGATGGTATACAAATCAAGCCGAAAAAAGAAGAAAGAAACCGGAGTGAACGGCGTTTGTTGGAAATTCCGAGCATTGTTCCCTCTATCCGTCCGCCAGGTACGAAAGACTTGGGCGCTAGCATAAGCGACGAAACGAATCACTCGCACCGCAAAGATCGTAACTGAAGCTGCCGGGCGCTGGTGGCCATTCAGACTGCATCGTTTTGGAGGGTGCTCATAAAATTCACTACTTAACGCACACACAATCCCTCCTCCGTACCTGTCCATCGGGTCTGCGCTGTGCGCGCGTAGCAAAACAAACAATGTCCGAAGAAGTATTGCGTTTTTTTCCTCCTCCTCTTCCTCCTTCGCTACACCTTGTTTTATTTTCACCCGGGGTTTTTTTTCTAGTCTAGCCTGTGCTGCCAGTCTGGCGGAACTGGATGGACGGCCGCAAGATGGGAGGGAATCTATCCACCGTTCAAAAACGGCGCATTTACTATCCCCGGCATGCGTGCGGGAGGAAGCGAGGTAAGTGTGAAGGGTTTTATGTTTATTGCATACGTGCCCCGGGTTCGGTGCTTTGATGATCAAGTGAAATGAAACACGGTGTGCACCTATTCACACGATAAACCGGTAGAACAGTGCGAAAGGGACGCAAACGGACCGGGAGCGGATTAGCGGGTGGATTAACATCGTGGCCAACTAAGACAATCTATCTGCCCCTTGGAAGGTAATTCGATGCGATGGGAACATGATCTTGGGCGGATCAAAGCTACGAAAGCTTCAATACTACGCTGCCCCAACGGTAGATGATAAGGATGAAGCGCTCCCAATGCTTAGGCAAATGAATGTACGCTAGGCCGTACATGCACATTATCGTGCAAATGAAAAGTAATTCGTAAAAGCAACGAAAACTAGCGGTAGTCTTGAGAGTCTGCACTTTTGGCAGGTTTGGTGTGCCTGTCGCTACCGAAATATTGGAGGCTGAGGCCGTTCCGCACGAACGGCAGGGCAACGAACCGGCAAGAAAATAGAACCCAATTTTGGATCTACTGGCTTTTCTCCAGCCTCACCCTTGTTCATCCCCCGAAGCAGTGGATGCATATACATATAAATTCTTCCATTTGCCGGCATCGTAACACGAGTGGCCAGACACACCGTCAGCCTTATTTTACTGTTTCTTTTGTTTTTTTTTTTAGAAGCGTTTGGGTTTCATGCAGCACAAACGTTGAACAGATTCGACGTTGGTGTAGTTTTTTTGTTTTCGTGGTTTTAATTTAGATGAATTGGAGCGGCTTTGTTTGATGAATAGTAATGGAGAAGTAGAATGTTGTGTGCACGCACTGGTACTAAGGCACTTGCGGCAGCACTAGCCCAGAATGTTTGCAGAACAGCAGGAGGCCCAGTTTGTATGTTCCGTGTTTCCGAGCTTTTGTTGCTGGATTGTTGAAACTAATTAAGCTAATTTTCTAATGCGAAGAAATCGCAAAGCAGCATCTGGCAAGGCGATCTTCCCGCTTCAGTCTCGTTGCATTAGCAAATTAGGAAGCTGTGTAATGTAGCCAACCGAGCGTCGGTCACAGGAAGTGGTTGAATTCGTTTCGCCAATAACGGACCGTAATCTCCGATCGGGTCACAAATCAGGGCATATACTATAAGTAATGCATTCCGCTGATCGGGGCGTTAATTTCCGATCTGGCCCGAGAAATGCCCAGTACCGCCCGGATTTGCGAATCTGTCGAAAGAACCTCACAACAGCCCTGCCTCGCACAGACACACACACGTGTACATGGAGAAAGAAAGGGAGATGTTGGGCGAACTGCAAGAATCCGATCCCGAGACCGTCTGCGGAAGAATGTCTTTCTTTTCCTATCAGTTTGCAGCGGGAGACCCGGGACCGTGAGAGGGAGAGGGACCCGTCCAAGCCTTGCAAAAGTGTACGATATATGAACTCTCTTCAGATTAATTGATCGCCATTTCCACCTCGCAATCAAACGAACAACGCCACATTAATTTCGCTTCCCGTTCCATTGGGGAGGAGAAAAATCGATACCTTTTGCGCGGACGAAGCGGCCTTTTGCGCGGGGAGACACGGCCCTGTTCCAGGCCGAAGGTGCAGCAGCGGCAGCAGTACTACGAGATGAGCGAGAAGTCCTGTTCGAACGGCACACTCACTGCCCTCGTCGCCAAGCGATAGAGACCTGGATCCGTACTGGGACGGGCGAGTGTGTGCAGTGGGCAGCGAGGCAAGGAGACTGACTCCACGCCACATCGGGGACACAAAAGGAAGTGCAAAAAACATGGCAGCTTTTTTCACCAAACAACGCTTACCCTACTGCGCGATGATCATGTGGGGAATGCGTGCCGTCCGGTGGGTCGGAGAGGGTTGGCGGTGGAGTGACAAGATTTATTTCAACCGAAGCCTTATCTACTCATTTCATTTCATAAATTAAATTTTGGGAAACTGAGCCCATCCCCGCGCAAACGGCGGAGAGCGTGAACGGCGCGCGCGCGCGCTCGCTTGCGTTCCTTGTCCGCAGTTGTTGCTGTTGCTTTCATTCACAGTAACGAATCGCAACGTCGTTGGCAAGGTCTCGAGGCGAAGGATTCGTAAAATAAGGGAGGGTTTGGATGATTCGGTGAATGTCGTAAATCGTAGCTCAATTTCGTTGCGTTCGATAAGACTGTTCGAAGTTTGAATGCAGCCACAGCCAGGTACCACGAAGCCATTACCTGACATCATATGGCTATGAGTGTGTGAGCGTGCATTTGTTCGTACATCGGCTCGTCCCGAGGTCCAAAGGATGTAGGGCGATCCGTCAGAGGTCAGTGCATGCGCAATGCGCAGGCCACAGCTCGGCAGACGCTCCTTAATCCAATTAACGGTTAAGTACGTCCTGGCAAGCGTCCAACAGCGTGACAGCTCGCACGAAAGGGCCACCTTCGCCCCTGTCGTGCTGGCCGACGAAATACGGATCGGTGCGGAGGCAGAGGAGTGAGTGGCTCAAGCAAACGGTATCTATGTCTGGTATCATCCAGCGTGGTGGTTTAACCTTCACGAGCTGCGGTGCGCAGTATAAGCGTTTCCCGTTTGCTTTATCTGCATATTGGCCGTCCGTTGAAGAGCGAGCGTTGAAGCGGGTGTGCGGGTTGTTGAGGTGGTGGGTTTATGCAAAAATCTGATCCACGAAAGTCCTTTAAATGCAGGTCGCACGAAGCACCCAACCCATCACCGGGCTCGACCGGGGAGTAGAGTGTGGCGCGAGAGAACACACACCAAAACATCAACAATCAGATATCAGGCGGCACACAGGCGAGCGAACAGATGGCAACCGCTAAAACGGACAGTCCTCGGGGGGCTTTGCACGAGATTGAGCCGATGAGGGCGAGAGGCAGGTCAACCGGCGGGGTAAGCACATTTACATTAATTTATATGTATATATGAAATAAATAATGTCACTGCCGAAATGTTCACCAAAACTGTACGCTCTTGTTGGCTGCCGAGCAAATCGATCGCTCGATCGCACAGACACAGTGCACGACGACGACACAGCCCGTGGGCAACGAATAAATCGGGAATAAAAGGTGGTATCAGCCAGGACGGTCGCAGGACTTTCGGTAGCAACCATCAGCAAAAGAGAAAGGAGCCACCGTGCGAGGGGGTGGGCGGCGGGTGGAGGCGTTGATCGAAAAAACAAAACGCGCGAAAAGCGTTCGAATTAAACGTGATCGATGTGCCGTAAAAGGAAAGCGGTAAAACGCTGCTGCTGCGGGGTCGATAGCAAAGTCGCCCGGGATATGAGTCGTGAACGGCGATGTGATGTGATGGATGGATGAATGAACCTCAAAACCTCGGCATGTGAAAGGCCATCAAAGTCCGGCAATCGTGGCAATAAAAAGCGCGTCTCACGCCACAACCATCCGATGTGAAATCCGTACTGTGCTTTGGAAAATCCCTAATTTGAAGCAAAAGGACATTTAAGCAACGCGTAAGTGGAGATCCCTGAAGGAAAGAAAAACACAGAGCAGCTTCGGATCCTTTCGGTTCCTTTTGAGGATCAATCTGGATCTTGGGCAGCTTCTTTGTTTTGTGTCGTTTTTCTTCCCGACCGTTGGTTGATCCTGCCCAAACCGTTGTTTTCGATCGGCACGCGCATTCCGCGGTGCTCCGTTCTCACCGATATTCCCAGCTTCGTGCTCTGCTTAATTTTGCATTTCGCTTAAAGAGGATCTTTTTGCTAAGGAGCTGAGCAGACACACGCTAGTGAGGGGGAGGAAAACGACGGAACTCCGTCGAACGGATTGAAGAGAGCTCGACACGCCGCTGAAAGTCGCGCGATCGAGCCCGCGCGATAAATGTTTGCATACGCGCGGACGTTGTTGTAATCGTTCGTGAGGCAAAACGCGGGCACAAGCGAAATGTTGGCGACAAACATGGACGAGAAATGCTCAAGAAGTTCACCTCTGTTTCATCCTTCTCTACCACTCCTTTCGCACCTACCCGCTGTTGTTTTATTCCGATGATCCTCCAATTTTGGTGATCTTAACCGGCCACCGACGACAAGCAACACGCGGGCCAGCAACACCGGCCCCAAAACAGTTGAGCGACAAATGTAAGATTATTGAGAATGTTAACGTAAGCTTTCGATTTTCCTCGCCCTCAGGCGACCCCTCCACCCCCCCCCCCCCAACTCCGTTCGATCCGTTCGAAGGAAGGGGTTTGTTTGATCCAAAATCCCGCGAGAGGCCTCTAGTTGGGGTATGGGACAGTCTGTTTTATTTTGCTCTTTCATCATTCCCTTCCGCTCCACCCGGCATTATGGTCATTACATATTTCTGTCGCACCGTAGGTTTGCGCTTGTGTCTGTGGTTGTTTGCTGTTTCATTTCTTGCTTGCATTTGGAGCCGTCGTCAACGCTTTCGTCGTCGATCGTCGCTCGTTTTATTGTTTCTGTGGTTTTTCTCACTCTCTTTTTTTTGCTTCTCATATTTATTACTTTTATTTTTATCCCCCAGTATGAAAGCTTTTTTTCTTTTGCCTTTTGACCAGTGCGCTTTCCGCTCGGTTTTGTACTTCCATCTTCCAAGTGATGACAGTTTCAGAAATATTCTTCTCCCGCACACACGCATTCAGGTGGACCTTTTTTTCGACATTCCTTTTCTTCAATTTCATCATTTGATCTTCCACAATGAGAGACAAACATAAGCAGTTGACTAGAAACAGAAATGATTGCACATGCAACACAGTTCGATGCTCTCGTTGACGTTGTTGCATCCTCACATGCAGCCAACATGTGATACAGCATCACACACGTAGGCTAATCCATCGTTTCGGTAGTCGAACTGTTCGAGCTGTTGAGCCGTTTGGTAAAAATTAAAAAGATTACTTTGAAACTCACAACAGCGTCCCCCAGCCCACCATTACCATTCCATTTTGTTTGATGCAACAACATTGAACATTTTTAACCATTTTTAACAAACTATAACAATGCAGCAACGGTGCACCACGTCAGTTCCACGCCAAAGACCCGACCGTTTTTACAACATTGTGGAAAGAAATGAAAATTTATGAAGGCTTACTCATTTCGACCGGCTTAAAGGTTGCTGCTTCTGGCTTTTCTGGTGCGAGACCGAGCCCGCTGCACCATGTGATCGGTGATTTATAGGAAGCGCTCTATCCGGTGGCCCGGATCCTTGGCTGAGGCGCGTTTGCGTGTTTTGTACGATTTGTATGATTTTTTCCTCTGCCCGGTTTGTGTCTGGGCTGGGCTGGCTGTTGTGGAAATGATTTATCTTCCCCGGAATCAACGTATATCCAAATGCTCCAGCACACAACAGCAAGAGAAGGAGCGAATGCACCCTTTTACGCTTTCTTTCTGCTCTTTTATCGTATGTGTGTGAGTTTGTCTTCGGAGTCTAGTGGTAGAGGGACTACAAAATTTGAAAAAGGCTATCATACTTTTCGACGAGAAGTGTAATGCATCTCTTGCTTATCGGTTCGTTCTCGAGGTTTGGGATTGTGTGTGAGTGTCGGTTTTTTGTTGCCTTGCTTCGAGAGTTCGTTGATGGTGGAACCTTTAGTTATTAACATCGCAAGAGGCTCGGAAGTCGTGAAAGTGGTCACGTAATGGCACTTGGACTGCCGAATGATTGGAAAGCCTCACGGAGGGAAAGGCGTAGAGTGGGATGAGGGCGATGGGGATGGGGGGAAGAAGCAAAAAGATTGCCAAAATAATTGCCAACTATGAGCTTATATTGCCTTTTTGCCCCCCGCCATGGACTGTACCGTGCTAGGGAGCGCAAAAAAGGACCTTCTGCCCATTACCGACCTCCGACGGTCATCCGTTTTGGAGTGCCCGTATTGCTGATGCTGCTGCTGCTGCTTCTGGTAATGGTCGGGGATAATAAAAACTTTACCGCATCGCAATGCAACTGTTCCGTCAAATTCATCATTACCGACAATCTGACCAGCTCGGGACGAACCAGACGGATCGGTTACAGGTCGGTGGATCTGGTTTTAGTGTACGGGGTGTCCGCAGCCGGGCTGTTGCACTTGTGGCTTTGCTGCACAACAAAAAATGCGAGCGAAAATGCACTCTAATCTTCATCCCGGCAACCTTCAATCAGCGAAAAACTCGCAGCAACACAACGCAACACCGCATTGAACCGATCCTACCCGTGAACGGCCAGCCACATAAAGGGCAGCACGGATGCAGAGGCAGTGCGGGGGTAAAGCGATGGAAAAACTACTTGCGGTTGATTGGGATGTAGAGAGCTGCACCACACGACAACAGGAACATCGGAAAGCAGAGGAAAAAAGCTTGAATGAAAATCATCCGCAAATGAGATAGCATCGCAATCATAATGCACTTTGGCTGCCGGTCGCCCTGCTGTAAGCAACATCCCGACCATCGTGACCGGACCCATGGGCGGGAGCAGAGCCAGCACCGCAACGAGTCTCGATGGCCGAGGTGGATGGGGACGCCAGGCGAAAGGAAACGAAGGAAAATGAACATTCCTTCCTGCACACACCATCATCTGGCACGATCTTCTTCGATCGGGGATTTGTTCTTCTTCGGGCGATCCCACCTTCGGGGAGGGAGAGAATGCCCTGCGGACAGGTCATTCGACACCAGCCGATCATGGCCTGAAGGGTGCCCGGGATCATTTCTGGTCTCCCGGGCAGGAAGAAACGGGAGCAGACTGGAGGGCAAATTGCCTTCCCAGTCGGTTTGGTAAATTTGCTTCGACTGAAGATTCGAATTTCTTGATTACTTCGTTACATGCATCGCGCGGAACGAAGGAAACTGATGTTGCACACACTGTTGTTTTGTCGAGATCGCGGTGGTGTCCTTTTCCTTTCCGCATGTATATTTGAGCGTGTTGTTGTTGTTGTTTTTTGCATTCGCGTAACCGTATGTGTCTTTCAGCAAGGATCGCTGCTACACCGGGCCGAACGATGATGATAGGTAAAGGCGCCGATGGGCAGAAAAATATATAGATGGAAGTACAAACATCTTCCGTGTGGTTTCCTCCGCTTTTCGGTAGGATCTCGGTTCGATTCACTGGGACGAAGTGGATTGAGGTTCGGTTTCCTTCGAGTGCGATAAAAAACCATGATCATATACCCGGCCCGAGCGGTCCGCGAGTTGGCGACAGACGGGCAGAACATCCCAGGCACCCGCCGGGACCGGCTGGCAAACGGAACGGTAGGCCGGACAGAGAATGAGAGATTCATCATGATCCATCAAAAGATATGGTCGAACGATGATGAACTTTCCCGGCCTCCCTTTCCCTTCCTTTCACATAGGAGAGTCGGAGGTTTGGGAGGTTGGCGTTTCGTTTCGCAGCGATTGCTGAACTTGTTAGCTTTGGCCGTGCGCCGCCACACCGACTCGATGTGATTATTATTTTCTTATTATGGCTCAGATACGTTTTATGTTTATAATTTTGTGCATCATTTTATCGATCAGCTTTCTGACAGGAAATGTGCTCCCCGTTCAATTGCATCCCGTCTGAATGCCGTATGCAATCGAACAATGTATGCACTCGGGTGGATAAAAGATGTTTAGTTACAACTCATCGGGATATCATGTTTGGTTGGTGCCCAAAACTTCGATCGTCCTTGCGTTCAAACTCGCACGTACCTGTAAATAAACAAAGCAAAAGAAATATATATTAATACAGAAAAAGCGTGACATAAACGGAGGAAACAAATGGCTAGATCTGTCTAGTTTGTCGTAAGAGCTATAAAAACCTCTCCGTTCGACTACTTAAATACACATCAGAAAACTCCAAACCGCAGGCCCCGCAGCTGTAACATTCGAAGAAGGTATAAACTTTTGCCTTTCCCGTTGTTAGAAGCGAATAGTAGCAGTAATTATATGGCACGCAAGGAAAATTCACAGGCTCGAACAAATGCGTCGCTGGCCGTATCTAATTACGAAGGGCGACTTGCGGGACTTGATTTCAGCGGGAAGAGTCGAAAGAGTTTTAAGCAAGAACGACGACCGCTACTGCTTCGACCACTGCTCAACGGTTCCAGCAGGAAAGGGAAACAAATGGTTTTGGGTTCGATCAAGATGGGAATGTGATCAGCGTTGACGAGAAGCTTCCATCAAAACCGCGAGTTCACCAGCTGGCTCGTTCTGGATAACCAGATGGCGGTATCGAATGCACGCACAGGTCTTCCTCGCGCTCAGATACGAGCAGCACGGTGAAAAAAACAAGGCCAAACTCACATGCACATCCCACTGTGTGTCCCTGTGTTTGTTGGAAGGGTGGAACAGGGGTAAGAAATAGATAATTATTTGATAATAAAACCCGAGCACCGGCCATTGCGAGATTGCGTGAGTGAGTTCCCGTTTTCTGGCACCGGGCACCGCTTCAGTTTCGAGTGCTAGAGAGAGCGAGAGAGCGCACGGGCGTTTCTGGTTTCCACGATCTTTTGCCTCCATTCTTCCGCGGGTCAACCTTCTCTTGAATAGCATCTTTCCGCTGCTTTCTACTATCCTCGAACGCGTCCTCCGGGAGGAATGATCGCGAACGCGATCACTGTAATCACTTTGCGATCGTTGGTTGGCCAGAAACACGGGCACCAGCGAAAGGGGAAAGAGCATCAACATGATTCGTCGTCTTCGGGCGGAAATGGGTGGCGATCATGTGAGTGAATGTGTGTGTGTGTGTGTGTGTGTGTGTGGCAAAGGGGAGAGTGTAGGGTGGGGAGAATGTATTTAATAATCATCGACAAAATTTTAAAAATAATTACAAAATATACCACTTCGTGTACAGTTGATAGCGGGTTGAGGCAAAGCAGGAGACGTAACTACGTAAAAGGGAACATCGATGACAAAGAAAATGGCGGCAATGTTGTTTACGTAGGTAGTACTGCGCACAGAGCGATCTGTGGTTGGATTATTGTACAGAAAATAAACAGAACGTTAAGCAAGCATTTACTCTTAAGGTGGGTTATTTCATGAAACACGTGAAAAATGTGTGAAGCGCAATTTAAACACGCTAAGTGGAAAGATTGTGAATTGTAGCTTTGTTTTTTTTTTTTTAAGAAAGCTGGTTGTCGCAATCGTGATTCAGCCTCCCAAGAAAGCCACATCATGTACTGTCGTTATCAAAATCAACGCAGAAGATCCTTATCAAAAAGCTTATGTTGGCGTTAAGGCGTGATTCACTAAGATAGCAAGTACAAAAACACCATTACGTTTGAGGTTATGCGGAAAGGTACGCTTGAGTATATGTTCACTTTTCTATTTCAAATGATAAAAAAAATATTCCAAACTATTAATCCACCATCTCTTTTTCGAAATGCATTCTATTGCAGTCACACGACGGAAACGGCGTTCAAAAGCGGAGTGGTTCCGTAGCAAACACTATTTTAATTTTTCAATCGAATAGCTAATCACCAACATTGAATCAACGCAGCGGCGGTTCTAGCAGTTGGCGCGGTATCGTTGCATTAATAACCATAATCCGCAACCCATACCCCATCCCGTACGTTTATCCCACTCATCACCACATGCAAATGATATTTGTTCTTGGTGCTTTTCTTTCCCCTTTTACGACTGGGCTTTCGGCTTTTAGCGATTTCAAACTGCAAGATCGAAACCCACCATCGTAGGAACAGGATGCCGATCGATGCCGATAGGGCAATAAATATAGGCAACATTACGTGGCGATTTCTTCCTCTCGCTCTCCCCCCCCCTCCCCCCGCATCTATTCCCGGCAATTGGCATCCTGGTCTCATAGATACCTGTGTCCGGTTGCTAAGGATGTGCGCGCTTTCCTGTTTTGGATGCAATGGCTTTTAATTTGCACAGGACTGCAGCATTGAGAAGACTCATAAAAGCACTCTCAAAGAAGACAGAGGAAGAAAAAAAGAGAAAGAGAGAAAGAGAGAGAGATAGAGAGAGAGACTGAGAGAGATGGAGCAGGAATAGGGGATGATTTCATTAAAGTCCCATCCGAGAGCAAACAACATGGACGATCAGGCTTTTGACCGCACGGACGCACGCACTCTAGGTTGCGCATTCCACTGCGTAAAACTCACACGCTTGCCAACGGAGAGAAAGAGCGCGGCATCGTAGTACAAGTGCAAAGCAGCTTGATATGAGGAATGGGAGGTGAAGTAGCGAACGCGCACCGAGTGCGGGGCGGCATCGGATCATCTTGAGCAATATCGACATCAAAGATGCGACGAGGTATTCGCTTTATGAATCGGAATGGTGTGCAAATGTCATGTTCGATCAGAACCAACCGCTGATTGAGGCAGTGACAGCAACGGTAGTATAATGATTGCATTTCCTGCCTGCCTTGTCTGCAGGCATAGACGCTGTTAATACGTGCGTTGCCGAGCAGAAAAAGGCAAGAGAGACAAAACAAATGGTTGCCCGGGTGGCCTCTCAGATCCATTTCAGTGAGGATTAGATGCACACAACTATCTAGAAGTGGAAGATTACGCTGATTGGAACGTCATCTGATAAAGCAGAAAATGTTGTTGAAGTACTGAACGGATTTGAGTAGACGGACTATTAAATTCTGTACGCCCGATTCGTGTCAGGTAGGAAAAATAACTTTTATTGCAATCCGGAGCATCTATTTAACATTGTACACGGCGCGAACCGAACCGCTGATTATATTAGGCCCTGCACTGAGTGATAAAAACCCGTTGATTTTATCACACGATGATAGCACTTTGCGATCACGCTTTTACTGCAGACCGGACATCGAGTACCAGAGCTCGGCTCGTTATTCTTCCAGCAGATCTTCGATCGGTTCCTCGATAGGTTCGTCACAAGCACCCCGGCGCAACACTCGCAGCTCAATCGATCGTGCCGCCATTTCCTCGGCCTGACAGTCCAGCATGCAGCGGTTGGCGTACGTGCTCAGATCGGTACCACAGACGGGGTCGTAGATGCGGGGACAGGCGCAGGCTCCATCCTTTGAGCGTCTGGCCTGGACACTTTCACCACCAAGGAGTACCACTGCGGCCAACAGAAGGACCATCAAACTCCAGGAACGCATCTCGATTAGCGCGTTTGCAAATGGAAAGAGTGGCAAGAATCGCAGTCTTTGGACACGGGAAAGGCACGAGTACAACTATTTCGTCAACTGAGGCAGAAATCGCACAAAGCAATGAATCAGTCCGATGCGCTTCGACTGCTGATAAGTAAAAAAACTGCCAACTGATATGGCTCTTATCATAACAACAAAGCTCTCTGGTTGATGTGTTGCACTTTCGTTGGAAGTTTGTGTTGTGGTTCACGTAAAGCAGCACACTGAGATGGCAACGATATCGCACCATCATAGGTTCTTTCGTAGAAAAAAGCGTCCATACCTTGAACCCATTACATTACTCTTAATTTTTAAGCATTTGATGATAAGTGATTTGATGCCGTCACAAGTCGAAACTCATCACAAGTTTGAAGCGAGAACCAGAGAATTTTAATGTTACGATTTACAGCTCCCAAGACCTTTGGGCATTGAAAAGTTTTGACAGCTAGTTCGTCATCGATGTCGATGTGCTTGTCACTAATCGATAATAGAGAACTGCTTGTGGTGGTTGGATTAATGATATTTAATCAATGATAACAATCAAATGGAAAGTTTGTGTCGCATTCAACGAAACGATTGTAAAACACTTGATAGTCTTAAGGAGTAGCCATAGGAATTGTATTTATCAAATCGGGTTGTGATACATTGGGTTGTGTATAATGTGCTCTATTTGCCACGTGTACATTTGATCCGTGTTTTAAAACTCTCCATTGCAGTTGCCATCCCTCACTTTGTGCAATCCGATCGAACGACCGGTGGGTGTTTCACTGGCACACTTTAAGACACATTCGTTCGCGTAGGACTCGTTGTTGCTCGCACAGACAGGGCGGTAAATGAGCTGGCACGCACAAGTAGCCATTTCGGAATTGATGTCTGCCCGAACCGGAGTGCTCTGCAGTGCGAGCACTACGAACAGGATCGAGACGGCAAGCAGATGGGCGCGCATCATGATAGATACGATTGTGCAGATGGCTGGAGGAAAGGATTTCACTGACGATACCGGGATGTGTTCGGTGGAAACAACTGGCGAGCAGTATTAACTGACGCTAAACAACGTCGAAGTTTGATATGATTGCTAGACTCTACGCACAACAGCTGAGTTTACACAAGCCGTTATCAGTTACTGAGCTGACCTCGTGTTGATTTGTTGATAAGATAGCTGAGTTGGGTTTTTTTCAACCCTTGCTCTTAAAGCGTATTAGAGTCTCGTGGTCCACACTGTATACGGATAGTATTCTCCGATTGCATTCAAAATAAACGCATCTCGAAGCCAAGCAACCTGACCTGTTGCGTTGTGTTCCATATCTTCGTTAAGCAAACAACATACTCAGTACAGAAATATCATCATTTCCGATGTTAATTTAGCAAATGGCATATTAAGCATGGTAGGCAATCTAGTCGATGATGGATCTAGCTCGATCCATTAAGAGGTGCCTAATTGTCCCATGGTGCTGCAGAGTTCATCGGCAATAATCTCTATGCCGGCGTTGCAGCACTATTCTGCCAGCGAACACTTCCCTCAAGGCGATCGCATCCTTTAGACCACATTCCAGCAAGTGCAAAAGATTATGATCGTCCTCTTTGCGCTGCTGCTTCGGCATGCACTTGCATGATTTATCGAGCGGCTTGTTTTATGACAACGTCGATTACGGGGGAATGGAAGTCTATCTACGGCTAATCTATCCAACGCCTGCAATGCCATGTGCAGAACACAGGGCCTGCGAGAATCGTCCGGTCCAATGATGAACGGGATCGCATCAAATTGGACACATTCTGCAATATCTTCATCAACAGTCGCACCGTCGTGCAGCGGCCATCATCCGCCAATGATGGCGACTGTCAAGAGGCCACCATATTGTTTTAACAACACCCACTCCCCTCCTTCGGGATGAAATAGCTTCACTTCATGGTCCGTGCTGTCCACTGCGCTTTCCGTTCTTGGTAATGTTTTTTGTTGCTGGCCAGTTTTTTGCGCTTGTGTCATTATTTTGTACTCTCTCCTCTTTTTGTTCAAGATCTCAATGGCTCCGTCACACTCGATGCAGTAATGTTTTCCGTCCATTGCAATGGAAGATTGTGGTTGCAAGCTCTCCCGCTTTTTCCACCGGCGTTCCAAGCCGCCTGGTGGGGAGGTTATAATTTCGCCAGGGCGCTGGTGGCGAGACACGGCGAAATATTTAATATTTCATCCCGTGCAATTAATACTCATTGAATATGATTGGCTCTTTGAGCTGGCTTTTTCATTCCTGGGTAAGTGGGAAAGATGGAGGAGAAATAGAGGGAGAGACAGAGAGAGAGAGGGGGGGGGGGAGGAGAGAGAGAGGGGAGGGGGATAGAAAGGGAGATAAATAGAGACAGAGGACAGGTGCGGTTGGCGGATCCACGGAGGCCTGGGGCAGACAATGAGAAAATAAGAAGGAAAACTGGGACCGCACTGCATTATCCAGATGGTGACGCGATGGAGTCCCCCTTTTCCCTGGGGCAAGGAAACAATAGCAAGGCAAGACTGTGTGATTTTTTGGCTTTCATCTTCAAAACAAGATGGCGAATCGAATCGCCTTTTGTCGTCTTTTGTTATGGAAATGATGAAGCTCTTCAATGATATGATCGGTCTTTTACATGCCATTTCACTGAAGGGAGCGTGTTTTAGAACACTTCTGAACGTACCGTGGCTAATGTTCTGTTACACTTGCTTTAGATCTCTTTTGGTTGATTCACCCAAAAAAGAATAGTTCCCAGACTCCACCGCAGAGCAGGACTTTAGCGCTTTGACTTCACACACATTCAGGCGAATTCCCATTCGGCAAGTAGTTCAGAGGTCATCCCGTGTCGTGCACCTTGCGCCGTGGTTCCCTCGCTCGGTTACGGTTCGGTTCGCGCCATTCGCACCTTTTGACGCGAGGAGACTGCGCCATGCTTCAGCTACGTTTATCGGCTCTGGCATCGGTAGATGCAGCGCCATGTTGGTGAGAGGGAAGGAACGAACGCAGTTCATTCGTGCTGCTACCACACTCGTCAGGGTTCGCTGCAAATGTCGAGAAAACCGACACACAAACACACGCACACGCCATATTTCGTGCAAGAGAGAGCACAACAAAAAAGCCCCCAAACATTATGCTGCTGCCGATCACCACCGCACGGAACGAAAGAGAAAAAGCGCGACTCGTGTGATGGGACGACGGAATTATCAAGAGGCATTGCACGTTTTTCAGGGCCTCCTCCTTCAAGGGAAAAATGAGGGAAAAAGCCATCAGTGCGAACCCGCTGCTGTTGCTGCTGCTGCCGCCGCCGCCATTGCAATCAGATGCGATCATCGCCGGTTGCGCCAATTGAAGTGCGAGTGCACCACAAAGTGCAGTTGGAGAATGTAATATCCCCGAGAGCCGGAGCAGTACTTATAAGCTTCTCCCTGCTGCCCTGCTGCTCGGCTGGTTTTTCCTTTCCCACCTTGCGCTGAGCGATAGGGCTTTAATGAAGGCTTTGCGCGTCAGCCAATGCCACTGTTGCATTGCCTCCGAAAAAAAACGCACGGACACACTCTCACACCACATCCCAGTGCGGCGACAAGGATCGGCGGGGATCGAAGCCGAAGGAAATTAACGCAGCAGCAATCGTCCACAGGTGGTGTGATCGTGTATGTGTGTGTGTGTGTGTGCGTGTGTGTGTGTGTGTTTGGACGAACGAAAAAACGGGGCAAAATAAAAGTGCAAAATAATTCTTCATCATTATAAAGTTTTAATATTATACTTTATTGGATGGCTAATCGATAAAAACAAAAAGGAAATGGTGCGGAGCAAGAAGGATAATGGATGAATAAAGCCAGTGCGAGAGCTCTTGAGCTCAAGATATGATTATGCGTCCGGGGTCGCAAGATGGGCGAAATGCAAGTGATCGTGACGCACTTACATGCGCAAACCCGGTCCCGGCCGGATGGCTGGCAAGCCGCGCGGGGAGCGCACGGTCCAAGGGTAGAAATATTAATTTTATGATAACATGTAGCGCACTTATCCCCTCCAAATAAGCCTGTGTCTTGGCCCGGGCTGCCACACTTCTTTCCGCGCTCTGTGCCTTTTGCGTGATGGAACCGGTGCCACCACGAAAAGCGGGAGGAGTGAAGCGTTTCCTAGAAGATTATGAGTAGCTTCCCGCGTGACGAGGTGGATCGAAGTGCAATTTTGCGTGGATAGCAGTTGAACATAAACACACACACACACATACGGTAGAGTCGATCGATTACTGATCATGAGTAGCAAACTGCGAGGCACAGTAAAAATGCGTTGAAGAAATCTCGATCGCACTGTGGCTTCGGTTTGTCGATCAGTTTCCCTTCCCGTTCCTTCTCATTGATTGTAAATAGGATTGGCCTGAGACCCGTGCAGATTGAAGGTAAATATTATACAGGTAAACCCAGCATAATACCCTCATTGTGTCCGCCATAAAATGGGGGCTACAGCGCCGAACGAAGAACCGTTCTTCCGCACAGGGCGTTGCAGTAGCCCCGGTGAGGGCCACACCAAACGACCCCGCGTGCCTTGAGGGAAAGATCAACACCTCGCAGGAGCTGCCACCGTAGGATTTGCCGCCTCCCACTTCCTGCTTCTCGCAACTGCCGAGAAAGGCATGCGGGAAATGAACGCTCATTTCGTAACGAACTCACTATCGGTTAGGTATCGCTTCGCTTCGGCTGATAATGTTCCAGCGCATGATTAAGCCCGAAAACCGCCCACCGAAAGCGTTTTGCAACCTTCTCGAGGAGTCTTGGCTTCCTTTGCAAGATCACGATCACGACAGCCGGACGACGAGAGCCGGGGGCTTTCAGGTGGTTGTGCCGCCGGGTGGTGGAGAAAATTAAAAAGAAGCTCTTTCCGGCCCGACCACTGCGAGGGGACAAGGGGCCGGGTCGATATGGAATGAGTTTCCCGTTAAAGTGTAAGAGCGATCGATGCAATCTGCAGGAAATCACCGACTGACTTTACGATTGCCTCCTTTTCCACCAGCGGGAGGGTCGATTCGAGCGTCCTGATGAGCAAGACGGCAGGATCGAGCACAAGTGTGGATGTTTTCGCAGTGTTTCCTCTGTTTTCAATTATTATTTAACGCACATTGATGGTTCGTAATCGATTTTCTTGTCGGTGAAATCGAAGGAGGGCAGTATCACGAACAGGGGATAGACTGCGGACAGCAGCGATGGGCACTATGTGTGGCCAATGCGTACGTCACGATCCTATTGTAGACGATGTTGCACCAAATAGGATCTACGGCGTCCACCAGTCGAGGGTCGGAAATGAAACGCCTGGCAAGATCAAATTGCTCATATAGTGTCGGTCACGGCGTTCCTATTTACGTTCCGACATATGAATGGGCAATGGTTCCACCAGAGTGGTGGAATTTAAATTCACACACACGTGGGGCCAGAGAGCAAGTTCTCTTTATAACTCAGCTCAAGAATGACGATTCCGAAAAAAATTGGAAATTCTTTCTGTAAGCGACAAAGTGTCAATCACCTGCAGCCCAAGCGAATGGTGAGTATGAAGAAAAGAGCCGGAAAATAATGAGAACATGTATCGCGCCCACAATACCGTACAACGCTCAGAATCTAACTGATTTTCTAACTCCTTCCTTTCCTCCTCCAAATTCGGTTCCATTCCACCTGCTGGTGATGGCCGACTCGCTCGAGTTCGTGCACCGAAAAGGCGCGGGTTCGGACCCCGGCGCTCGCAATAATCATGGGAGCGGCATGATCGAACTTGACAAGCAATGAAAATTGTTAATGAAATCGGTTTGAGGCTCCAGCGATGGTCGATGGTCCTTCCAGAAGGAAGCAGCGGCCGCCAGTGGAAAGCACTCCGTCGGATTATTTTCGCCATAATGACACGCTTTCTGGCACCACCGTCGTCATCGTCGTCGACGTTCGCTCGGCTTGGAGAGAACGGGCAGTGTCGAAAGACACCATGCCAGGGGTAAAATTATGGAAAGATTTTTTAACACTTAAGTGAGAATTGTGAAATTACGGGCCCCCGTTCAAAGACCCGTGGGTTCGGGCTGCTGAGTGGGATTGAGATATAGGCGTTAGCGTCTCTCCATTCTTCTCACCACCCCTCCCCTCCTTCCCAAAGCGTTCGTTTTCTGGTGTCGTTGGTAATGTTGTTTGAGGAGTTACTGAGACTGATGGATTTTTGAGCGGCTGCGTTTGTGTTGTTTTTCCCTCTTTCCCTTCACTCATTCGGGGACTATCGGGCCCTTTTGCGCTTCCCCCACGCGAGAGACGAGTATTGGGATCGATAATCGCTAGTTTGCTAGAAGAGAACCAGCACCGACAACCGCGGGAGAGGTCCCGACCGGTATCCATTAACAGATTGCAATCGCACCGGCGGCTCGATCTCGCGCTTTTGTCGATATTAATTAGCCGAAAGAAGGAAACAATTTTCTTAATACCCGCCAAAAATTGCGCACCATTGTTGCGGAAGGTGGGATCGACGAACGGGACGCCGCCGGAGGAGGTGGTTGGTTGCTGGTAAAATACACCCCGCGAGTCGCAAGTATTGCTTTTTTCCGGCGTTGCTGCGTCGTGGGATTCTCGCGACGGTGAGAATTAAGGTCCGTCCGCATCGCTCGGATAGAGATGATCTCAGACACTTTGCTCCCCAATCGCCGTGAAGTGTAGTCCAAGCAGGAGGCACAGAAAGGTGACGATGGGATGTAAAGGGAATGTTGCTTGCCTCACTTCCTTCGCCCAAGCGGGTTGTATTTATTAATGCAATTTTTCGAATAAATGCCACTGATTTATGGGCCCTCCGTTTCCCACAATCGCTTTCCAGCGAAGGGGCGAAAGGGCACTGTGATGGTGGAGAAGGTGGCGGCTCGATTATTTGAGTAAATGCTTGTTAAACGATTGACAACAGCCAAATCGCAGAAGAAAGACGTACTCATAAGACGGATGGGCAAACAACAACTTTACGACCCCGTCGGACGGGCTAGTCCATTACCGGTTGCAAAAGGAAGTATTTCGGGTTCGAGCTGTTTCTCCTCTCTTCCCTCTGCTCACTACCCTGCACTACTTTCGTTTACTATCGCTATTCGAGTAGAAGGATGGACTCATAGTAATCGACCAAAAAACTCCTCGCCCTTGTAAGATACCCTTTCAATGACGATCGATGACATTTATCCGTCGTTGAAGCGCGTTTCCAAATCCGTTCTCAATCTCACCGGATCGAGGTGCGTACGAGATTGGCGAAGAGACGGAGAGGAGCATGGTAATAAGGCCTCCTTCGACATAAAATTAGTTTAATTAGCTGGGCACATCTTCGTGCTCCCATACAGAGACATCAACGATTTCACCGAACGTCGACCCCGTACATTGGCGTCCTTCTTCCTAATCCAGCGGGCAACAATTTAAGTAAATCCACATAAAATTTGCGAGCCCCGTCGAGCGCCCGCGAGAAGTTCTGAAATGGGAACGCACCACATGCTGCTGCTGCCAAGTACATGTGCGATGGTTGCCATGCTTTGTGTTTCGAGTGTTCCCGGCTTTTTATTGCAGTCGGCTTGTTTTATTTTATATTAAAATTTAATTAATTAACATTTTTGTGTCTTGTACCAGGGCGTACCGCGGCGGAGAGATCATTGTCTGCCTTGAGCTCTAAATCGGTAGCAGTTACGTTGCCTCCTTTCATCCTCGGACAGACCCGTACGTATTGCGCTGCCCCTGCGGGGTTAAAACTGCTTCCCGTTTTCCGCTTCGAATAAAACAGCAACATCATGACGATCGGAATCTTGACATTGTCGTCGTTCGCTTCATTTGATATGAAAACGTCAACGAGCCATTTTGGCTCTCCCGGTACGTTCTTTGCGGGCATCCGCGATGACGAGTTTAATGGTGCCTCTCTATTGCGAATCAACGGAGATGATCGCTGCCCGAAAAAGGTTCATCTTCCGATTGTGACGGCTGTATGACCTGGATAAACAGCACAGCAGCTCACAAAACGACCCATTCCAAAAAATAAAGTTCCAAATTCAAAGAAAGTCACAGGGAAGGTAAAAGGCCATCGAGTGAATGAAACAAAAAAATAGTAGTTGAAAAAACGTCAGCAGCCGCATGCCCGAGTCAAACAAAAGTAAGAGAAGGACAGCCACAGCACAATAAAATGAAACGGGGAAGACTGGCGAAAGACGACGGAATAACCCTTCGGACAGGGCTACCGTTGAGTTTCCAATGTGGCCGGCGGCGATGCGACGGACAGCGGCGGCACGGTTTATCTTTGCCATCGGCAGCCTGAGCGCGAGATTGTTGTGATGTGAGATCGCGATCGCATCCCTATATTCCCGGTTTTGACTTCCAACCTTCCTACCCCTTCCTCCACCAACCACAACAAACCGACGGGGCAATGGCAATTCGAAATCATTCAAGCCGAAATGTTGGATGGGCCCCCGTTCTACCCAAAGACGCCACATGCCTTCATAATCCCTTCTTGCCCTTCGCCACATTGTGTGTGTGTGTGTGTGTGTGAGTTTTGCTACTGATTGTAGTGCGGTGCGGCTTCCGTGCAGCACAGGCAAGCTCCCATCGGGTTGATGCACTAAAAAAGGACATAAAACTCATCCGTCGCCGCGCCATCCCCCCCTCCCCCCCTTCTCACCGTTGGTGCCGCCTTTGTGAGCGGTATTCACATAAGCATTGTACAATTCGCAAACGGAAGTCGGTCGGTTTATTTGATTTTTCGGTTCAAAGCGAAAGCAGAAACGAATTCGAGCCCCTCGCAGCTTTTCCGCTGCCGCCACCGCCACCGCTATTGCAGCCACCGAAGAAGCGTTGGGACGGGCAGGGTAGGCCAGCTTGTCTTTGCTTCGGGCGGTTGGGATTGATTTCCCGAGCCGTCCGTCTCGAGGCCACGATTTTCATCAACCTCTGGTGGCGATTGGCGGCGGTGTTGGTGGGCTTTCTCTCGATAGCGACCCAGTAGCCACTCGCAGCAGGATGCAATAAAATCCCTTCCAACACGATCCTGCGGTAGGCGTAGCGAGTTTAGGTATTATTGGTTATGTGCCCTGTGCCGAAAGATCGCTCGTCGCTGCACAGCGGTCTGGCGTGAGTGCATTAAGAGATGATTTTTATCGCCCAAATGATTTATTTCGGCTGTGAAAGGGGGCGCCAGGTCCGGACGGACGCTTCATGGTATGGATTGAATTGGACGCATTGCGCTAATGAGTGTGCTGTCGTCCGCAACCGTTTTCATAGCTCGAAAGGTTTTTACCACAAACGCGACACAACATCAATCAGCACACGCGGTTCCCAGGACCGACGAGTGTTTCGATGCCTCCACCTTGCCGGGTCCGTTCCATGCACGAGGGCTCAGCGCTTGAGACGGCGGCAGCGCACGTTCGAACGACGGGTTTAATTGAAGTATAAACATGTGCGTTTCTAATTAACACAGCGTGCACCTATCCCCGGTGCGCGGCGATTCATCACAACCTTGGAGACCTTGATGGTTCTTCTCCCTACCGTCCACCCTCGAAAAAACAATTCAGCGACCGGAGAAGAAAACAATTTCCCGTCCCTTTATATACACAGACACACTTCTAAAAATCAGTAGCTAGAAGAAAGCGTGAGCTTGGTGAAAGGCGGTTTCACAGATCCAGGTGGCTAATAACGTAGGAAACTTATAGAGTGTCAAATAACACCCCGACGTCCACCGTCCGCTTGTGATTGTGCCTCGGAAAATCGTCAATAGCTTCTTCCTATCAGTGTCTAGTGCGCACTGCCCTTGCACCGCGGTGGTTCGAGGGTTAAAGTGACAAAGACCAGGCCCCAACCAAAAAGTGCCACAAACTGTTTCCTTTTCTCTGGGGAACTTCCCGCAAGAATGGGCTCAATGTGGGAAACAGCCAACTGTACAATTTTGGGAGGTTTTTCTTTCCCCTCATTTCAGGGAGCCGTTTTGTGCTTCCCGGTTCGGTGGGAGAAAGTGCCGTCCAGGAAAGAATAGCTTTGATGACTTTGTCCGAATGAGAAATGGGCCAGCGGAAGTGATTTGTGATGTGCCGATGGACGTCGTTGAAAGGTGGAGAGTCCGCACTGTCATCGAGTTTGTCTCGCTTTGGCTGAAGAGACAGCAGAGTTAGTATCGCAGTAAGTAAGTCAAGCTGGCTTGGCTGCCTCTATTTCAAATCTGGTGAGATGAATTTTGCTCAAAAATGTATCGATCATAATGAAGGATAGATGAAGGTGGTCAAGCAAATCATTATCTGAAGAAATAGTTTAATTGCTGCAAACAACGGTTTAAACTCTTTCCGCCACCTTTGGGTCTACGACATCCATTAGGTCGTCCAGAGCCCGAAATCCTCGAGCAACCCATTTTTCTGTGCCTATGACCATGCAGCTTTATTCTGTTGTTTCTGCTCCATCTTGCAGGCACCGATGGTAGACAAGTCCAACACCTTTTAAGGTTACAACTTTGTTACACCAGTTCCATTTGGACTTTCTCTTTCTGGACAACCGTACCGATAATTGCACGATCAGGCACAACAGGTTCCATTCCACGGACGTGGCGTCCGTGCACAGGATGGTTCTGCCACAGGTCGGTTCTCCGCATAGAAAACACCTCACTGAGCATTAGAAAGCGAATCTGAAATCCTTGTTCGACGCATTATCGTCGATCGGATAATTAACGTGTAAAGGTGTAAAGGCGTTCAAGCGCGGATTCGAAAGATGGCGACGGACGCAACAGAACCAGACGTTGACGGTGGTGGGGACGACGGCAGCAGACAGACGCGGCACATGGGATTATGTTTCCAGCATGACGCGCACACAACGAGGTATATGATAATATGAACAAGCACGAGCATGAACTCCGGGGTGCTTCGCGCACTTTGAAAATGGAAAGCACTTTCGCCTACAAATGGTAGGTAGGAATGTCTAAAGGATGGTACGACCACGCTGGCCAGCGAAGAACTTTGTCCCGATGGGAGCCCCACGCTGACCAGCCGGCTTCCTATTTCCCTGTCTTCCAATCGATGCGATTTGACTATTTCGGTGACATTGTGCTGGCGGCAGTCGCTGGGAGCGTGCCAGTAATGTGCAAAATATGGCCATCGCTTACCACAAAGAGAGCGAAAACAGCGCGTATGTCGTAATCATATTAACATAAGGCTGAATAAATCAGGAAAAGGCACGTTTGGAGGGAAGAGGAACGGCACGTTTGAGGAAGGAAAACTAAAACCACTGTGGACCGGTTTCTGGTTCGCTTTGCGGTGCAGGGACGCGACAAATCGCCAAGGGACGAAACAAGCGAATATTTCTTCACCAAATCCCCCATTTGCAAGCGGTAGAGAGATGGCACCGTCAGCATCAGCCAACATATGGTGTGTGGTGCACTTTCGCAGTGGAGCGGCGGATAAAATCGGCGCTCGCAATCGTGTAGGCAAACGGCCAACGGCAACCGCAAGGCATGGCGATCGACCGAGCGGACCGGCAGATGATCTTCAACGCCGGACGGGGGTGATCGGGACGGATGCGACGAGGTGACGGTGACAAAGTCGACTTTCTACTCGCCCGTTCGATCGACTAGGGCCAACTAAAGCACACTTGCCGGACTAGCTGGGGCCCCCGGAGGGCTGTCGCAGATTGTCAGCCAGTGGGCCCCTGGTGCGCTCGAAGGATCGATGCTACTAGTCGCCCGGGCCCGCTTGTCGGCGATAGAAAGTGTTCATTATTTATACTTCTGCCACTTCTGCACACGTGAGGCTCGAGTTTCGGTAGCCGTAAAGCTTACTACGGGCAAGTGAATGGCGAAAGGCGCTGGAAGGGTGCCGTTTGGTAGCTTCTAGGATATTGCAGGTAGTTAAAATTCACACGTAATTCTCTCCTCCACGGTGTTCCTATTTTGAGAAAAAATGGATTTCACTTTTGCGCTCGACACATACAAGCTCCAAGTGTGAACGAAGAAGAGTGCACCTAAGTACAGCTTGGCAAGCGCTTATGCAAATGAGGCATTCGAAGCTCTGCTCGATCCGATCGTGCTATGTTTAATTTAGATAAATATATTCACCGTGTGCCTTTTTCCAGCCCCTCCCGAGGGAGAAAAATTGAACGATTTGGAAAAGGAATGGTGAGTCGATGGTTGATTTTAATTAAGCACACACTGCTCCGCCAGGACATTCGTTTGCACCTGGATCATGGTGATGATAATCGCAAAATTGTTGGTGGTGATCTTACGCAATTTGATGTACCGGGCAGCAAACGGTTTTCGAATCTGCTTTCGTTTCACACATACCTGGAGATGGATAGAGTGTGAAAAGAGGATGCATTGGAAAAGCGTGAAAATATACACCAAACGGGCAGGAATGATATAATTGTCGATACAGTTACTTATCCTCCATATGCACGCATCTTCAACGGGATTCATGCCTGGGAAACGTCATTTCCGAAGGAATGTGATCGCATCAATGTGGCACGAATTGTCGTGACTCTAAAAATCTAAATAATCATGCAGCTCCCGCGTACGTGTGTGGTTGTGTGCATGAGGGGATGGAATTCATAATTCGTAAGGAATTTTTACACCCATTCTCAGCCGGAATTGGAAGGTATACGACTGTGACACAGATTCGGAATCTTGCATGGTGCTTGTAAAACGACTATTGCGCTGGGCTGGTTGGATAGATACGTCACGGTGATTTCGAGAAGCTTGTTATTTTTCAATGGCTACTTGAAGCAAATCATGGATCAGTGGCGTTATTCCCTCACACCGGCGCAGGTCATTGGGCACGAGGAGTTTTCGGGTTGGAAAATTCATTTCTCACGCCACACAACTATTCGAAACCGTTTGAACTCCATTGAAACTTGCCCACCTCAGTCCAGCACGCCCTCGCGTTCTTTCTCTCTTGCCGAAAATATAATTCGTCAAAGTATTTCGGCCTCTTGCAGTCTACAGTATTTTACTACTCACCAGCTGAAAACACCATAGGCATGCGGAAAAAATGTCTCTCATGAAACCGATCTCGCCTAAATTCGCTTCGACACTTCCGCACACTGACCTAGTTCAAGTGGGTGGATTGTATCGAGGAAGGGAGAACGAGAAGAGGTGTGCAATTTTCACTTCAAATCGTCTAAAACCCATTCTTCCACCGCTCCACCACCGACTACTAAGATGTGTTTTTGCGTGCAGTTTCAATTTTTTTCATCCTGAAAGGCGATCTTTGCGCCTTTTCGGTGCGATCGTGCTACGGCGCAATGATGTTGGCGTTGGTGCTAGCGGTGCCTGGCGATACGATGATTTATTACCTCCTTTACGCCACCACCGTCACACTTCTACCGATCTTCTCTCGTCCATCGCTACGCTCGATTGGAAATTACCTTTCCGTCCTGGGGTCAGTAATTTACAGTTATTACCAACACGTTTGACGTTGCCCGGGCGGCCAAAACGCTGAAGCAAATTAAACAGAAATTATCCCTTTCGCCGTTCCTCCCTGCCTGTCGGCCTGAAGGGCAATCGATAGCGAATGAATTTGATAGGCAACACCGACGCAAAACCAAACAAAACGCAGCACGCAGGGAACGGAACGCCATGGGTCGACATTGAGCCGGAACCTCCCATAAAGTGTTCGGCGTGCGATCGAGATCGTTTGCTTTTTCGCGATCCTAATCTTAGCGTCTACCGCAGGCGCGGGTATAGGTGTGTGAATTTGCTTTTCTGTACAGTTGATCTCTATTTGCATTGACAGTTGCGACTACAGTTGAACTATTGCTAGATGGTAGAATGCTATTGTAGACAATTGGGCAATGTTTTGAATGTTAGATCAAGTTAAAACCATTTGGCCTATCAAAACGACCATTTACGTCAGTAGTCAGAGCTATAAAACGGAAAAGGAATTTACGATGAGAAAGTAGGTAACTAATTTCCCAGCCGTAGATCACCTTACTTACGAATCATTCGGAAATTCTGAAACGGTAAAACATTCTCCGCTAAAGAGAAGCCATGTGACAAATGTAGTAAATTCGAGCGTTTTCCGCAGTTCGGTCTTGTGATTCAAAGCTTAAGCGGTACGAAAGAGTTCAAAAAAGAATCGTGCCTAACCAAAGAGCCATTACAGGAAAGTCCAGGGAATTGTTGGGGTCCCCGACCAAGCGACTGAAGCGTGAGGTGACCGTCTTCGGGGCTTTGAGATTCAGTTGCTTAGGTTTTAATTTTCCATTCCATTTCGTCCTGGTTGCCCGTCCGCTCAGCCTGGTGATTACTGGGTGTACGTTGGTGCGCTCACAGGTACAAACGCACACACAAGTATACATCAGTCGGTGACTTAACAAAAGCCCAAGACTGGGCCAATGATGCGAACTGTACTTCAAAAGCGCGTCGGGTGGAGTGGAACACGAGCCCAAGCACATTATCCGAAAGGATGACGGAAGAATGAGTTTGCTGGGGAAACATGTACGGCAGACCTTCGTGGGATGAGGATTGTAGGTAAAGAAAAGTACAAAAAAGATACAGAATTGAAGAAGAAAAACTTTGAAAATACGAACTGATCGCGGAACACGAGCTCTTCGCCGAGCGTAGAGGGAAACGTGATCCGCACGACTACGGGAGAAGGTAAAGAAAGACGAAAGACTTGAACGCTATTCAAAGCGACGAACTTGAACTGCATGCAAATTTAGTGAAGCTATTTCATCCTTCATAGAGCGTGTACAATTGTCTTAATGTAGTGCTCGACAAATGCTGGGCTTTTCTTGGTTTGTTTATATTATTGAAACATCCTGATCATATGCGACAGTACATTTACACCATAGCAGAATCCATAGCAGTTTTAATTGAAAAATACACCTTCCGGGAAATCATCTGCAGCTTGTAATCAAAGCGCAAAGCGCAATAGACCGCACAAACATGGAGACAGTGCTCGATCAGATAATGGTTTAGAATGAGAGTGAAGATGTGTATTAAAATTACATGTTTTTTGCACACTCTGCTTCCCAGTACCCCACCTTGCTTCCATGCCTCGCGTCCCAAAGGTTGATTCCTTCCCAAATCGATCCAGATACCAGCTGAGACGTATATACCTGCAGGGAACGACGCCAACGGTGTCGGCAAATGATCGCCCTCAGAAAGAGGTAGAACCCGGCAGAGAGACCTAACCCTAAAGGTAAGAAAGCCCTTAATGGAGAAATATCATTCCGTGCGTAGAAACATTTCCGAGATGCCAGAACACACGCACCAAAGGACCAACAGGATTGGGAAGCGCAGTGCGTAACCAGCGCCGAACCTGGGGCGAAACTACCGTGCAAGCCCGCAAGGAAAAATTCGCGATGGAACGAAATGCAGAGAAGCGAGAAGGAGCGAAAATGGCACACCGTACGGTCGGTCGTCATCACTGGGGATTCGTCCCACGGTCGCTGCTTGATGAGCTGACCAAAACTCATCACAAAAAACCTCATTGATAGAACTTCTGGAAGCTGGGCGGCAAGGATGGCAATAATGAAAAAACCCTTGCCACACACACACACACACGCACGCAAACAGGCATGATATCCTCGTGGGGCGAGCTGTCAGAAAAATCGTAGGGATACGCAATGTGCAAGTACACGCAGTAGAGACTGCACTCTTTGTTTATGCTGGAATCGATATCTTTCATCTCCTTCTCCACATGGCTCTCGCGGATAAACGGCAGCAGCAGGAGCAAACCATGGCGTATCAAAGCAGAATTTGATGATTACTTGACGATTGTCAAATTATACACATGCGGAAATCATACGCAAGATTTCGATCGCTATCGCCATCGCTTTTCTTCGCCCTTTACGTTCGTCGATCGCTACTTGCTACTGACGATCGGGTCGGCCGACCGCGCTATTTCATCCCCTGTGCGTCCCTTCCGGCTCCACACACACATACACGTACGCACGTACACTGCTTAACAACCATCTCATCATGGGGCCACAGCCGGTCCGTTCGTTTGGCCATCCGCGCGGCAACTTCTTTCCCACTTCTCACCTCAGTGATCGTGTTCGATCGTATCGGATTGAGATCGGATGGACAACCGCTGGGTTTTCTCCTCGGGTGAATTATAAACAGAGCTTTAATGAGTCATTTCGATTTCGATAGCAGAAGCCGATATGCTGCTGCTTTATTGTAATTATTTTTATTGGGTAAAGTAACTCTGTGCGTGTGTGTGTGCGCGCGCCGTGCCCTGCGTCCCTCTTTCGCGGGAGCGTGTACACGCGTGTGGTGTTGTATCGTGTTGCTTGCAGCTATTTTAATTTTTGCTCCATCGCTCCCTTTCCAAGCGGCGCAAGAGCAAGACGGACAGCCGTCGCATTACGCAATCGATTACACCGACATAATCTCATCGCTCCTGGGCTGAAGTTTGCTTGGAACGATTAAAATTATCACGTACTTAAAAGAACGAACGGCTTTAATCCGTGCCCGGAGCCAAGCTTCCCAAGCTTCCTAAAGGGCAGCAGCATTGTTAGCCGCAAGGAATTTGCGGCATTCGAATGAAAAATGTACTGGAAGCAATGCCAAAAATGCTTCCCCAAAATGAGGAACCCTCTCTGCCCCTTTTTCGTCACACAAAAACTCCATCACATACCTCCATTGATCGACTTTTGCATGGGACATGTTTCTGAAATTGGCCAAAAATACATTTTCTGCCTTTCTGTCGGCGTGTATTATGCTGGTTTAATGGCTTGTCCTTGTGGTTTTATTGACTCACTTCACTTATTGGATTGGGAGCCCATGGCTTAAAGTTCGTTTCGTTCCCTCGACGTTAGGTTCCTGTAATTATACTGTCGCCGCCGAGAATGGGTCTAAAATGCGTACTATTTCACTACAAGGCTTTAAATTCTTCAAAAACCATGCACATACAATCGTAAAGTAAGTGGTGAAGAACTCAAGAACGAGAAAAGCTCGGTCGGCAAAGAAGGGGGCAGTTATATCCGCCATGAGCTGGTTGAGCCAACCGTTAATGTTTGCAATGTTCTAGCGTACGGGGAGTTCAATTTGAATGCAACTACCGTTCGCAAATTGTTTGAGAGTTCGACATTGCTGCGACGAATTCTGGCAAGAAAAAATGTCCCGCAAAATGGTCATCCAAGATACGACAGGAAAATAACAGTCCGCACTCGTCCACCACCATCATCAGCGGCAGGGGGCGGCGCAGTTGGTGGTTGAAATGGACTCTCGGACAAACAAACAAAAAATGGTGCACCAAACAGCCCCAAACAGACGTCGATCGATGTGCCGGAAAGGTAAAACAAAAAAAAAAGGTTATCCAAGGTAAGGGTGATCTAAAAGAGGACGAAGAAGGGCCCGAAATTCCACGACCCACTTGAGATCAGCGCAGTAAATGGCGGGTGAGGGCACGAGAAGCGCGAATGCTTCAGGATAAACGCCTGCATGGATAGCGGTGCGGAGGACAAGCCACGGAGGCCGCCCGTGATGGGACAGATCGGCATCGAAATCGTTCAGTCCAGTTGACATCTCGCGAATATAGCATAATAAGCAAAATTATCAAAAGGAAATGTACGTACAGCGTGGTCAACGCTGCAGTGCACTGGTCCACAAGGTGAGATGGAGTCAAAAAGGAACCGAATATGTTACAGCGGGACCTATACTTTGGATCCTGCTGGGGGCTGGGGGACCCTCTTACGACGTCCCGTATGCAGCTCTTACTGCAAGCGAGAGAAAAAATGTGGCATCCAAATTCGCGAGAAACCAAGAACGGATGGCGAAGAATCGAACCGGAAACAAACGAAGTCCTCCTTCTGCTGGCACCGACCAAACCCAACCAAACGCAATGGATGTACGCTGTAGGCCAAACTGAGTACGAAATAAAAGCGCAAAAACGAAGAAATAAATTTATATATATATATATATATATATATATGTTCACAACGCGATGCAGCAGAATGTAAACTTTTGAAATCTATCTTCAACGTCAATCGTAAATCGAAAGCCCGTCAAACGGGGGAGGCGGCGAATGCGAAGGAGAGGTTATAAAAACAGACACACTAAAGCGGGATCGACCATATTGGAAAACTGAGGTAAAACATTATAAATACTAAATAAATAAATGACGATCATCTGCAACACAAACGGTGCTACAAAAAGATCGCCAAATATAACATCATGCGAGTAAGACCGACGATTTGTGTTTGAACACTAAAGTGTTGGAGAGAGTTGACGAAAGCAACGAATACGTATGATATTGAAGAAGGATAAATGTGGATAAACTGATAAGAAATTGCCGCAGGAAATTTTATTTTTGTTACTTCAGGTTAAAGATGCAACATGCAATTGCGAAACATACAGTTTGTAAGAAAATACAATAAATATAATGATGAGTGTAATTTTTGAAATTTGATCAGGGATTTCGTAAGAGAAACCGTTTCTAAATCATTTTGTTGGAATTTACAATTACTGCGTCCAATGCATCTGGTGACCAAACCACGGCATGATGCATTAAACGATGATCGCGGCAAATATACAAGTTGATCCCCAACCCCCCTACTCCCACCCCAAACCCTTGCTATGAGCTCCAGAGCACTGTTTTGATTGTGTGATTACATTTAGTTTCACATCATCAACGTCCACGCAGAGATGTGAAGCAGCGGCGGCAAACGGGCAGAAGCACATCTTCTTCCCTGCTGAGAACAGAGGATGTTCATCATTGTGTGTTTGGCAGCGGTCCAGCTTGGCCCGCAGAAGATTGCAGCCTGTTGATACGTATGGAAATTTTGGCCATTCTGATGAAATGCAATTTCAATTGAAAGCGCTACTCACTTACCGGCCCAAAACCTGCGCACATGCAAATGCATGTCTTTGCGAATGTGCTTGTCCTCTATTGCGCCCGCGTTGCGGCGGATGCTCATAAAACAAAAGCAAAACAAATCAAAGTAGAACAGAGTATCGCAACAACTGTGGTACCAGCAAAAACACCCCATCAACAGATATGCAGACGAGAAGAGAAAAGCGTTTGCGTAATTCGTACGGATTTCGAGGCCGAAAACTACCGCACACTTCCCCACGCTTCGAGTTGAAAAACGAAAGGACCCTTTACGGTTGCATCCTTCCCGTGGCAGTTTTCGAGACAGATCGGACCGATTGTTTGCCAATTGATTGGCCAAACAGAGGGCATGGGGACGAACGATTCAAACACCCGGTTGGATTCTTCTGGTGAAGGAAAATACCAATCAATTTCGAAACCCGTGCAGCAGTGCAGCTTGATTCTGCTACACACGTCTGCTTTGGGCTCGATTTCTGTTGACAGGCCCGAATATTCCTGGTGCCTGGTGGAAGAGGGACGCGACGGTCGGGTGAAACGCCGTTCGCCGCATACGATCTTCCCATGGATGTATTCAAATTTTTGCCCTGCCTGTGATAGGTTCGCTGCCGAAAGTAAATAAATTATCGTCACCGTCACCGAGCCCAAGACTCGAACGTCCCGTCATATCTCCTCGCAGCCGTCCCCGACACTACTGCTTCCCGAGTAGCGAAGGTCCTTTGGCGAAAAATACGCCCGATAGCCCCGGCAGGTAGAGGAACAAGGGCAGCTGCGGGACTTTTGAATGGAGTTCTTGAATCGTACCGCCCCGTAAGCGTTTTCGGGGCATTGCATTGTCCGCCAGCTTGACGAGCGTGTGATTTGATCGGTTAGCGGAGCGAATCCCTGGGCCCGGTCTCCGGGGGCCCATTATCTACCACGTCTAATCTCGCTTCAAGGGACTCGCTGGCTGGAGGCTGCTGGCCGAAAAACAGCGGAGCAGTTGCGCGACGAGCTGAAGGAAAAAAAAAACCAAAACCAACAATCCAGTGGCTGTCCTTTTGTCAGTCCCGACAAATCCCATTCTTCTGCGCTCGTCGGTCGGTTCCTCGTTTGTGAGTGTTTGAGCGCGAGCGCACATTTTCGTGAATTCATTTTCGAATTGCAATTTACGTTTAATTGGACTCCTGGGCTCACGGGGACTTGGTTCCTTAGCTCTTTCTCTCTTGTTCTTGCTCGACTGGCTGTGCTAGTAGCAAAATCCGTCTTTGTTCCAGGAAACTCGATCGCAGGCTAACGAATGTTCTTTCCCAACGAGGAAAGGGAGGATTCTTTTTCTTTCGCTCCTGCAAAATCACGTCTTGATTTTCCTTTCTGCGGGCAAATTTTCCCTGGGAAATTGCATACTTTCTGGTATACGGTGATGGTCAAAATACGATAATGAACAGCACGACAATGCTCGAGCGAGGACGTGCCTTCCTTGCGGTGCTGCCTATCGGTGTATATCGTTGTGTTGCCTCTTTGCATGTCAAAGTCACTCAAGAGACGAGTCACATAAAAGCGACCAATCATTGGTTAGTTGGTATGCAGATGCCAAAAATAAGAACGAACGCCAAAAATGTGTTCCTCTGGCAGGACTCGTTTCGAGATGTCACTGAGATTCATTTAGTTGCGCCTTCCTCCAAAGCATGTGCCTTGGACTCGCCGGCTCCACAACAAGGGGAAGACAGGGTAGGTAAGAATAGCTGAGCTCATGTTCGCAACAAAGTTTGGTGGAATAATTCACGCTCGTGTCGTCAAGCGCGGCTTGGCAAGGCCAGAGCCAATTGATATGCATTCGTATTCGAGATCAATGCAACTCAATCGAAGTTTGTCGAACTTTCCTCCACCGTGCTTTCCTTTGACCGTACTACACCACCGTCACCCAGCCCAGGGTTCGTTCAAAAACGTATCGATTTCCTTGTTTGATCATCGACTATCGAACGTAAATCCACACACCAGAGGTCAGCCGCGAGTGATTAACAGCAAGACGCCCGTCTGCTGAAGGTCTTCTATGCATACACAAGCCCGACAGGGGCTTCGTGTTGGGTGACCACAAATTGTCGGCCCGATCGATCGATCGATCGATCGACCGACCGTCAACAGGCATCAAATCCCGAAGATGATGGATAAATGATTATAAATTTATCTCTTGGACACATCGAGATATTCTCGGACACGCCGCTGCTGGTTTCCTCAAGCTTAGCGGCTCGATGCACCGACGTACGTTCAGTGCGGGGGCCCTAGGACCCCACGCTGAATGCAACGCCGCATCCCCGCAGACAATTTCAATGTCATTTTCAAAACCGGACCGGAACCAGTGCGCGAGAAGCGATACTCCTCGCTTTTCACCTTACACCATTTTTCCAAACGGGCCCATCTCCTCGGCGATCGAACGATCGTCGGCATGTCAGCTATTTTATCAACAGCGTCCTGCACAACAGATTGACACCGTTGTCGCCTTCATCGATCACCACCGTACTGGGCAGGAGATCGTGCTTGGATTCGCGCTCAGCCGTTCGAGCACAGACACGGAGCCGACTCGTTGTGTCACTTCATAAGACCACATTTGTAGGCCCGATATCGACCCGAACCTTCCAGCCACGGTTAAGGTTTCGTTGCATCGGCTGAGGTCGTCTGAGTCATTGTAGGTTTTGATGTTGTTGTTGTTACTTGGAGATCTGAGTCGAATCTACATCCCTCCGGTTTTGCTCTACTATGTCTTGAGACTCAAAAAGCAGTTCTTTATCCTTTGCTTCCAGTTGCTCTTGCTGCTATGGAGGTCTGGACGTTCATGGAAACGGCCGCAGCGCCTATCGCTCGATTGTAATCAGGTCCAGGCTTGGACGGTTAGGCGAGCAAACTGGGCGAACAACCTCGCGCCACCATTGGCATCAGCCGTACTATCCACCCGATCCCAAGAGCAACGAGCAGTGGTGCTGAGCGAGAGGACCCGAGGGTTACGCTCAATTAAAATCCCACCCAGCCCAATCGTCGTCGTCGTCATCGTCATCTTAGGTTGTCGTCAGCATCATCGTCCACGTCTTCCCGTCGCGTCCTGTTTCAGCCACCCATCCATCCCCGGGGCGCGTGGTGTGCAAGCTTGTTTTCTGCCTCTTCTTTTTTGCCCACTGCCACCACCCGCAGGGCCATGGCGACGGTGTGTATATGTTAGTGTGTGTGTGAAAGAGTATGGGAGAGAAGATCAAAATCGGATCGCCTTAAGACCGCTCTGACGCGCTGTTTGCCCATGGGAACGACAACAATGTCGTTGAAATGTACCGATACCAAAATATGTCATCGAGAGCTGTCATTCAGACGCAAATCGGAAAACGGCAACAACATGGGCCACGTTGCGTGGAATAATAAAGAAAATCGCTATCGCTTCGGTGCGTCTCCGGCACTGTTGCGACTGCTGACTGTTCCAGATCACTTCATAATTCGTCTCTGCTCTACGCTCATCGGTCGTCTTGCCATATTGGGTGCGATAGGTTCGATGGCGACTTGACAGTTTCGAACTTGTTTCGCAGATTTCCACCACGCGTCTACGATCGAAAGATACAAATGATGTTTTGCGATATTTCAAGTATAATTGAATCATAATCTGTAAATGTGCTTGGCAGAAATTAAAACATTAGTTAATCATTATTCCCCGTATCATTACTAACCCAAAATCACTCTGCATACGAAAAGGCCAATCCAACAATTCTAAAAGACATGGAATTGTGTAACTCGAGCAAATGGTTCTCGTGGAGGGATCGTGGACTTTAGCAAATGGTTCTCGTGGAGGGATCGTACAATTTCCGGGACAGAACTGTTGGTAGAATTGTTCTGTGCCTGTACTAACCGTCAGCCTGTAAACCGTCACCCACCAGGGAGCGAACGCAGTTTCAGTCGTCAGGTACATTCCTGCCGCTCGGACGACGAGGCTGAAGGTGAGTGGAATAGTTGTAGCGGAGTTTTGCTTCGTACAAAACAAGACATAGAATGTGTCTTCGGCCTGAACCGTACAACGCCGCTACGCTACAAGGATGCACATCTTGAAGCCCTAGTTAGAAGCAAGTTCCCCTCCGCACAACTGACAGTGGCGCAGTCAGTGGAAGAAGAACAAGGGGGTGGGAGGCGCTCGAGGGGGAGGGGGGGTGGTAGTACATCGCACAATGTGCCGCCATGGAGCGAACGCAGCACAACCACAGCACAACACTAGCACCGCATTACTGCCCAAGTCCAGAGCCGTCGTATAAGTTAGAGTTCGGAATAGGGCGGAGGGCACGGAACACGAACATCCAAACACGACACGATGGTGATCGATGGCCTGGATCCGTTGAACCGGGGGCGTCTACACATTCGCCCATATCGTAACCTCGAACGATGATGTCTTGAGTTTGTCTCCTCTCGTCTCGTCTCACCAAGCAACCGTCGTGTTATTAGAGCGGCCTGCGCTAAGGGCACCCTTCACCGCCACCACGTGGGCTACAAAGTAGTGTGCCGAGCAGGGGGCGGGAAGAATTTTCCACCAGCGAGAGGCTCGTTAACAAGGCCAACAAATAGAATTGTAAGCTGTGTAAGTGTCACATGCTTTTTTCTCCTAGGCTTCCTCTGCGCGACGCTGTCTGTCTATTGCATAGTTGCATTGTCATTAGAATCGAATGCACCTCTCACTTCATGCGTTCGTTCGTGTGCAGTTTCTTCCTCCTCCTTTTACTCTTTCCTCCCTGCTCGTGACGACCACCAAAAAGCATCATAAGCATGTTCTTGCCGCTTTTCTGCTCCTCTTCAAGCACATTCTAGGGACCAAATTGCTGTGAGGTCCTCCCGGGCTGCGTTCCGTTTTCACGCCTGCATTGAGACGTGGTCAGCGGATCAGTATGTGAACACGTGTGTGTGTGTGTGTGTGCTTTGGTAGGTGATTGGTGGCCAATTTTCACCTTTCAAATCGAGACAGCGAATAAGGTATGATAATCGCAACCGGCCACACTGCAGAGCGAAGCAAACAAAAGCGAAAAACAGTAGGTCGAATAACAGGAGCCCCTCTCCCGGACCGCACCCCATGCATGGTGCCTACCTCCCTGTCTTACTGTCACCATGTCCCTTTCTCTCGAATGTCTGTAGTCTCCCGGAAATATAAAAGTGTCCTGCACGTTCGTCCCAACCATGCGCCCCCAGCCCTCTCGCTTCCATCACCGCTGGAAATCTTTCGTCACCGCGATCCAGTTTGCGGGTTGACGAAAAGGAAAAGTCAAGCATCATTAGCCCGAACAGTTTTACTGCCAATCATCGGGGGCCTCCGAAGTGTATGTATTTTCCATATATTTTTTGTTTTGTTTGTTTGTGTGTTCCATTTGTTCTTGCGTTTTCAGTGCGCCTGAAAACCGCGCCCAGCAGCATCACCGGCACCTTCCGCTCCCTTACCGCCCCCGCTGAACCGAATCCTATGGGACAACGTTTTGAGGTTTGTCGAAACAAACGAAAGATTGCCCGCACACCCGCCACTTCCCGAAAGGACGAAGTGGCATCAATCGCAACGAGACGAGGCATGACGAAATGAAACGACGAAATAAACGAGAAATCAGAATCGAAAGACCACAAGAACAAAACAAACACAAAAAACAAACTGGAAACAGAAGAGGAACACACAGGACTAAATAAATCGGTCCACCGATCTTGAAACGGACTCCTTGATCCCGGCTTCCCTGCCCCGTTGTTCGTTGCGTTCACTGCCGAGAAGCGTTCTGCTTTATTCTTTCCACTCCGTTGCCCCACCCGTTGGTTACGATCTTCCTGCGGAAGAGTTCTTTGGTGACATTTGGCACATTCGCTAATAGGAACTGCTGCAGGAAGAGCAAAGAATACGGTTAGCCCACTGATCGGACGGTGGTC
Organism: Anopheles epiroticus; assembly: GCA_000349105.1. Classification (NCBI taxonomy): domain Eukaryota; kingdom Metazoa; phylum Arthropoda; class Insecta; order Diptera; family Culicidae; genus Anopheles; species Anopheles epiroticus. Next base: position 340,584 of record KB669681.1, read on the forward strand.
GCTAAAGGTGTGACTGAGCAACGAGGGTATGCGCGACTGCGTGATGGTATGTACAGGAGCGACAATTTCTCTTCGCATCCTGCCGCATTTTGTACTCGCCCTCCCTGCGAAAGATGCACCTTTGCCTGTGGCAGATTAACTGTTACTGAGTGTTTTCTCAACGTGACGTTTGTTCTTGTTGTAATTGAACTTTTGGTCCACTTCTGTGCTGTTAGCCCATCGGAAAAGGCCTCACTGTGCTTAACTTATGGACAGTTATGGAAAACCTCGCACGTAATGGTAATTACCGACATGCTTTAGTGAAAAACGTAAACCGTCCGAAGTCACTACAACTTTAGACGCTTCGAATATCGGAATGGCTCGATATCCTCGCACTCAATCGATTACTTTCGGAAGGTACCAAATCCTTGGGAGGGAAGAAATAGAGAAATGCATTGTTCCGAGACGTCAGTAGCCTTTAGCCCTCACTCAGCACAGTGTCTAGCACCCCGACGGCAAAGAAAGATTTCTTCAAACCGCTTCTCCGGAGCACTGCGTTGCCCTTTTCGCTTTCCAAGCGGTCTTTTGCTGTGTAGCAGAACACAAAAAGGGAACGAAGCGGTGGCATAGGGAACAAAACGAAAAAATGTGAACAACAATTCAAAAACCCGCAGAAGAATGAAGGCAAAAACACGCATCTCGTTGAAGGCAGCCAGAGCAAGGTGCTCGGCTCGCTCGCAGGACGATCCGTTTGGCTCTGGTGTGGGGAGAAGAGATCCAGAATGGATCGAGCCTGAGCGAGCGAGGGCGCGCGCGCTTCCCGGTGGAACGTGGCGAAGGGTCCCGAAATGAAGGGAACGCGGACGCGCAAACGTGAGCGAAAAGGAGAGGGCGAGCATGCAGTGCGGTTTGCGAAAGAAAAGGAACACATACAACAGTGTACGGCAGTGTATGGAGAGGGCCAGCAGGTAGGGAAGGGTAGAGCGAAAACGCTAAAAGAAATAACGTGCTACACGTTTGCTTGGGGTTTTGTTATAAAAGGTAATTTTTCCTGCATCGGAGAGGGAAGAAAGGGACGTTCGGGTTTCGGAATCCTCCGGTATGTGAGGTGGCACATCGCAGCACATCGCGGGATAGATGGCCACTTCGTGCGCCTTGTTCCATTTCGTCCGCGATGCCACATGCCAACGCTAGCGCGATCGCGGCAGAAAGACAGAGTAAGAAGAATCCATGGCGAGCCATTATAAAACTACAGCAACACACACACACACACACACTCAGTCACATGCGCGCGAGCTGACAGATATACATAGAAAGAGTGAGAACGAGAGAGCCCATCCAAGGGTTGGTACGTGGTCGGACTGAGGTCAATCCTTTGCTCGCTTAACTGTGTTCGTAACCGACGGCGTATGGCATGGAAAAGGGTTGAAAGTGATCGAGCAGGATGCGGTGGGGCAAGGGTGAAGCCAGAGGCAGCGCAATGGGAATGGAATGATGAGTGCTGGCCAAGGGCGGGCTGGCGGGCGAAGGGACGATGCCAATCTCGCCGGTGGCCACGAGAGTAGAATTTTTCCTGGTGCCGAACCGTGTAAACCAAGTGTGAAGGGAATGTTCCGAGAGCGAACTGCGCGCACGAATAACTGCGCTTTCGGAGGGATGGCAAGAAACGAGTTTCTCTCTTGCCAGCGATCTTTCGGCAGCACGGGGAACCCTTCTCCCCCTAGCGCGCGAGCTTGTTTCGATGGTAGTGGTTGTGCAGTGATCAGTAGCAACGCTCGATGTGTACGTGCATCCCCTCCAGAATGGGGGTTGATCGAGAGTGGTAGTGGGGGATGGGGGGGGGGAGTGGTTCTGTTGGGGGTAGTTGCCGTTGAGGATGGAATAAGAAAAAAAAAGAAACCGAAAAAATCCCTCACACTTCCTTCACTAACACATCGAGCCGAGCCTAGAGATCGCTTTCTCTCCCGCTTTCAGCTGGTCTCCGCTCGATCTGCAGCATTAGCGAAGCATTTACATTCTGCCCGTCGCTAGAGCCCTCATCAAGCTCAATCACGCTGTCTGCATGCTCGGGCATCGATCGCGATAGAGCGAGATAGGTAGCTGCGAGTCAATTCGATCCCGTGGTTCGGCCCTACTTTGGCCGCTTTCTTGCAGCGCGCTATTCTTCAAATTGCTTTGGCTTTGAAGGAGAAGGCAGCATTAAAAAATGTGCGATCTAGCGGTGCTCGGTAGATCGGAATTTCAAAGTTCAGTGGGCTGGTCAGGAGCATCGCGGCACATAAAAACTCGATACGCCGCCCGATAGAGCTCCCAGAATCAATCGATTACCAATGCGAGCGTTTAATGGAAGGCTTTTCTCTGAAAACGATGTGGTACCTCTCTTTGGTGGAAATATCCAAATTCCAGCCCATTCCATTCGCAGACGTGCGTTCTTTCCGTTCTCTGCTCTGCTTGCCCAAGCAGATTGAGATGATCATGTTAATTTTATCGCACGATTGTGCGCAATGAGCCATCAAATTTGCACGATAAGAACCAATTCATCACAAACGGTCGATCGATCGATCAATCGATCGATCGACGCACTGGAAGGCGCGGACAAAACGGAAATCTAAATGTTGCCCTCCAGCAAAGAGACATCGTCCTGGGTTTTGGTGCATGTTGTTGAAGGAAAATGCGGGATACAGTGAGAAAGAGAGAGAAATGATGTCGATCACGTTCTTGGATGACTGGAATACAGCGCAGACGCGAGTAATCTGCAGAAACCTACAGCCTTGGGGAGAATATGGGCAGAAACGGGCTCGAGATACAACAACCAGTAGCTCCGGTCCCTGCCGTCGGGCACCATCAGCCAGCCAGTTATTATCGTCCCGTGCCGTTGGTGTGTTTGTGCAGCACGCATGCTAAAGTGCGCAGCAATAAGAGCAACCACCGAGTTACACATCAGGGGCTGGTTGCGCAAATCGCGACACTGACTCCCAACGTTCAGTTAGTTTGCGTATATCATCGATGCGACCGGCCATGGTTTGGCGAGCACCAAACGGTCGATAGTTTTCGTGTAAGGTGCAGTGCAGTCTCGTCCACCTACCTTAAGTATACAGCGTCCTTTGGACTCATTCTCGGCCACAGACACGTTGTAGAAGCTCTGGTCGAAGATCGGCTCGTTGTCGTTGACGTCATGGATGGTGACAAGCACGGTGCCGGTGGAGGACAGCGGCGGCCGCCCGTTGTCCTGCGCCATCACAATCAGCTGCGGCACGGGGTCGGTTTCGCAGTCAATGTGGGCGCGTGTCGTGATTAGTCCGGAGTGGCTGTCGATCTGAAACCAGTGCGAATGCGTGTCCGGGGTGTCGAGCAGCGAGTAAACAATGGCCGAATTGTTGCCTTCGTCCCGATCGACAGCCGTCACCTGGATGACGGAAGTGCCCGGGTCGGCCACCTCCATCACGTTGGCGTGGTAAACGTCCTTCTCGAACTCGGGCGCATTGTCATTGATGTCGGTGACGGTCAGAAAGATGTCCTTGGCGGCGTGCAACGGCGGATTGCCGGTGTCGGTGGCGATGACGCTGAGCGTGTAGTTGGGCTTGATTTCCCGATCGAGTGGCAGCGAGACGATCACCAGATAGATGATGTTGTCGCGCGTCGTCAGCCCGAAGTGTCCTTCGCCGCCGGACAGCGTCACGTTGACGTTCGAGTACTCGGTGCGCGAGTCAGGATCGTTAACGGAGATGCGTGCAACGAACTCGCCCGGCTGCGCCGATTCGGAAATCTTCGGCGTAGCGTCATCGCTGAGAAAGATGACGTTGATGATGGGCTGATTGTCGTTCACGTCCGTCACCCGTATCGACACGAACGCCGTCGTTTCGAGGGGCTGCATGCCCCGGTCCTTCGCCACCACGACCAGCTCGTGTAGTTCGCGCGTCTCGAAGTCGAGCGGCTTGTTCACCGAGATGAGCCCGGTGGCTGGATCGATGCGAAACATCTGCTCCTTATCGCTCTGCCGCCGATTGATGGCGTACTCCACCTGGCCGTTCTCTCCCGCGTCCTGGTCCGTAGCGTACACCTGCAGCACCGTCGTGCCCAGGGTCGCGTTCTCCGGCACCGTCGCAAAGTACCGACTCTGATTGAAGATCGGTTGATTGTCGTTCACGTCCTGGATGGTGATGTTGACCGTCATCTGGCCGCGCAGTGGCGGACTGCCACCGTCCAGCGCTTCCACCACAAGACTATAGGCCGGTGTCGTCTCCCGGTCCAGAAAGCCGTTGATCTGCAGATCCAGATACAGCACTCCGTCCCGCTCCCGGTGGGAAGACAGCCGGAATGCGTTGTTCACGTTGCCGGACACGATGTTGTAGCGCTGCGTGTTGTAGCGTCCGAGATCGGCGTCCCGAGCGGGATTCAGCGTCCGCTTCACATCTCTCGGGGTGTTCTCTGGGAACTCGATGCTCATGACTGGCGTCGGGAAGCTGGGCGCATTGTCATTCTCGTCCAGCACTCGCACCACCACGCGAACGTTCTCGCCGCTCAGCGGTATCGCTACCAGCGAGTACGACGAGCGATTTTCCCGGTCCAGCGCCACCTTCGTGCGGATCTCGCCCGTCGTGTGGTCGATCGCCAGATCGGTGTCCACCGCACTGCCCGGCACTGGTACGATCAGGTACGGTGGCCCACTATCGCCACTGTCGTCGTGCACGAACTCGCCGATGAACCCGATCTGATGCCCAATCGGCACCCCTTCTGACACCTCCAGCTCCCGCACATGCTCAGCCGCTGCCGTTCGTATAAAGCCGCCCGGTCCGCCTCCTCCACCACTGTCCCCGCTGAAGGCGCATATCATCAGTAATAACCACAGCAGGGACATCTTTCTATGTCGATTACTACAGCTACTGTAGCCGTGCCTACTTTTGCACTCCGCCATTGCTCGGCCGCACGAATATATGTGTATTTGTTTATGTATATAAGTGTAGGTGTGTGTCTGTGCACTGCACCGCGTGCCGCGGATTTTTTCGTTTTTGGGATGAAGCGGTGGGTTACCGCAACTCCGCAGCTCTACTGTTCCTGCGGAGTTCTGCTGCAGGTGCCGCTCCTTCTGCACCTGTCACCTGTCGGTAGTCTTGGGAAGTGCGTAACTTTGCGGAGTAAATCATCACCGGAGCTCCTGTTGCACGCGCTCACTACTACAGTGCACCGTATTTCCACCACTTCTTCGGTCCATTGTTCGCACGGAACGCACAGTTCTGTATCTGAGGAAAAGAAAGTAAAGAAAAAGAACATGAGTTAATTACATCCATAGCAGCGTTTAAGGCTAGACACGCAATCCGCTGGACGGACAAGGCCAGTGAGCAAATTGTTCGATCCAAAATGTTGTAATCTATTCAGAACTTGAGGGAAAATGGCCTCGCGAGCCTTTCATAGGGTGTAGAAACTCCCCATACATCACCTCGGTGCGTTATAAATTAATATAGCATACCCAGCACCCACTAGGCACCCTTCTATCTCCCACCTTCCCTTCTCATGCGGGAGAAGACACAGCAAATTGTTGACGCACAAAATTTCTCCTCGCTTAGTTCCCATCGGTGTTACAAGCTGGCCACTGCTGCGATGAATAAATTTCGTCTCATTATAGCGAAACGGCGAAACATTGAAAACCCGCGCGGTTGCTCTCGCTCCGATCACGATCCTGCCATAACAAGATACTCGGAGCTCACCCGCACGGGGTCACAGGCTGGACAGCGCAAGCGAAAGCGGAGGAATGGATGGCAGGATGGCTGGTTCACGGCATCGGTAGACCTTCACTCGGTCGTAAAACACAGCCACCAACCAAACCAATGTTTTGTTAGATGCTCGTGATAGAGCAGAATGGGGCAAGCATAGAGCCGAAGATAAAAATGGGAGAAAGCAATAACAAGGAAGCAATGAAGCAGAACTTTAAGAAGAATGGGTCCATCTTCGGGGCGAAATGCCAAATGCGAGACTAGTTCTCGGCTCGATCGCTGCGCCCTTCTCTGCGTTCTCCCTCATCGAAGAGCTCGAAAAGATATGGGCAACTATCCGAAATCATTTTGCACCACATTACTAACTCTATTCCCCCTGCGGGGGCCGCTAATCGTGAGATCGTTTCCATGGCGTCGAACCGGGCAACGACTTACGCTACGACCACTATTGCCAGTGCTAGCCACAAACAACATGAACTTTCTTTCCCACTGTTCTGTTCTGGATGAAGAGCAAAAGAACTCCTGTCCTCGGTCGTGAGATGACTTTCGCTTCATTTGCATCGTTTGGCGGAATAGTCCGGAGTGGACCGCACTCAAATGCGCTACTCGGGGGGTACAATTAGCGCTTTGGATTCAGCAGCCATGGAGAGAGGCTAGATGTCTATAGTCGAACAGTTTGCAAACAGGAAAAAATCGATAGAAAAAGTTTCTACCGTGAAATTGTTCAAACTCGTCCCTCGTCTTGTTATATGTGTGTTATGGATAAAGGGAAATTATTGGTTTCAAAATATCCATGCGTATCCATGAGACAAAACATGACTTTATAAGTAAGTATGTCATGTACGACACTAGTTTCCATTTTTTATAACAGAAAATGTTCCACATGATTGTAAAATCTAAAAAAGACGAATTACAGTGGCTTGTTTCGCCCGTTCCTGTCCGAGCGGTCGCCGACAGTGTCATTGAGTATGAGAGATACGTTTATGCTATTTAGTATTCCATTCTCTGGTAGCTATAACATTTACATACTAAGCTTTTTTTCATGCCGATGCACTCGAACGTAACCTAGTCGCAGCTCTAGCAGAAAGGCCACAGGCGGCAGATCTTTGTGTTCTTGGGTGTGTTTCGCTATACGTGTTCTTTGTTTAGGAGCACTTTTACTTGTCAGACGACTCGCCTAGCGCACTCCACACACGCATGGTTGACATGTAATTCTATATTCAGCGTGTAATGCTAAGCCAGCCATTGTGTTTCTACTGTGTGTATATGCGTTTGAAGTAGAAGAAAAGCAAGCGACACGGACATCCACTTCTTCTCCTTCGACATTTTCATTCGAGACAATTCTTACGAGCATCATCATCATCATCATCATCGTAATGATCGTCTATCCTCTTAGCTATTCTCAATATTAGCACACATTAGCCACTGCGGCTGCTACACGTCCAGCAGGTTTCCTCCATCGATGTTGGGAGTGTTACCTGCACTACCTCTCCCGCTTTGCCACTTACCCCTCTCACACCCTCTTTTTCTCTATCTCTCTTACTCTCTCTCTCTCCCTCTCGTTCTCTCTCTCTCTCTCACTCTCGTCCAGTAACAATGTGATCCTTGTTAATCATTCTGCTACTCGCATCCAAATTTGATGCTGCGCAAAACCCAAATAGAATGCCTGCGTATGGTGCGGACTCACCCGAAAAGCACGCTCAAGCACATCTTCGCGTGTGCAAAAAGGCGACTTGCAGCCTGTCAAGCCATAAATGCTACCGATGGCGAGTGGAAGAACGATCGCCCGACCAGGCACAAGCCACAACAAACGCGAACGTCCACCGAGCGGCATAGGTTAGAAATTCGCCCGGCGGGGGAGGGGTTAGAGACCTCTCGAGAGTACGTCCCGCTCGTGCTCGCGGGGGAATGGAATGCTAAGCAGGAGTATAATTTAAATTTATTCATATTTTAAGGGGTGTTTATGGTTTCTGTTTGTTCGAGATCTCGCGACGGCCAGCGGCTTAGTGGCCGCAGTCTTTTCGGACGGTATCGGTCGACCTACCTCGGTCGCGTAGGCTTTTGTGTGCCTGTGTTGTGACTCCACTGTGTCCCTGTTGCAGCTTCCTTCCTGCGCTGCCCTCCCCCCTCCCCCACCCACTTCAGTTTCCCAGCGATCGGACGATTCGCGCGATCGTAAAACGCACCGGCAGCAGAAGCTGTGTATGGCGTGTGACTGTGTGTCTGTGTGTTTGTGTGTGTGTGTGTGTGTGTGTGTGTGTGTGTGTGTGTGTGTGTG